>ML382411.1:0-122282 GCA_005239525.1 Nicotiana knightiana | reverse complement strand
CCAGAGAATTTATATATATATATATACCGAGCCTTATATGGCCGGACAGTTAGATTACTTGCTATATTGAGAGAGCTGAGTCAGTATCAACAGGTAAGCATATCTTCAAATTATCTTTGACTTCCAGCTACTTGCAGTTATTATATTATCAGTTCAGTTTAAGCTTTCAATATATTGTCTTACATACTCGGTACATTATTTCGTACTGACGTCCTTTTTCTGGGGGCGCTGCATTTCATGTGTGCGGGTTCAGACAGACAGATGGGTAGGCCTCCTCATTAAGTGTTGCACAAGTTCAGCTTCATTGGTAAGCTCCATGCCTTTCAGAGTTGTCGGGTCTAGAGCCTTATATACATCTTGTATATATATGTATATATGTTATGATTAGGTCAGGGAGCTATTCCAACCACAGTATATCCATCAGTAGAGGCTTGTAGACATATACTGTCAGTTCCTGCAATATGTTGGGCTTGTAGGACTTATAAGTATATTTGGTTGGTTTGTCAGTTGCAATAATTATGACGGCCTTGTTGGCCCAGCTTCGTATTAATATTAGTTAGCATTCGTAGTTTTCTTGCAATGTGGCCCATGGCCAAAGTATGACATCACATGTTTAGAGTTCCTTAGTCGCAAGTTGGTACGCAAGGATAGGTGAGGCACCGGGTGCCGGTATCGCCTCCAAGTTCATGGCGCGACATTTTTATGTTAGGTTCTTGGTGATGGATATTATTTTGATGTTTTGAGATTAAAATCATATTCGTATATGGTTTTATACTTATTAGTGTGATTTGACTGGGTCCCAGAGGGCTCGGGTGAGTTTCGGACCACCCGGAGCATATTAGAAAGTTGTAGATTTTTGCTGGTGTCAGTTCCTTCTTCACAATGGCAAAGACTAGATCGCGATCGCAAACTGTTTTCAGCTAGCAGGGATGTTCTCTTCTGCATTCGCGACAAACGGGTCACGTTATTGATGGATGAGGCTTAAAGGCCTTCACATTCGCGAAATGGGTGTGGCATTCGCGTATCAATGAGGCCGGCTGAGGAGGGAACCACGTTTGCGTAGGTTTTTGGTGTTCGGGCATCGCGATTACGGGTTTTGGGCGCATTTACGTAGGTGTACTTTGAAGTTGTGGATTTTTGGGCTTCGCGAATGCGAGGCACTGGCCGCTGTGATGCCCCAACATCGAGGAGCACGACCAAAGCTCAACCGAGATAACCCGGTCAAGTAATCTTGCTAGATACTTTCTACCTAAAATTACCCATGAATAAAGAGAAGGCATATTTCAATATTAGACCATGAGAAGATCACGTGAGCAACACCAATTCATTACCATTAGAAACATAATTTATAAGTCTCCAAAATATTACATTACACATTCATAGTTAAGAAATGTAACATGTGATACAAATTAAAAGTTCTAATTTCACTTTCCCAACACCAATATATGCAACCCACACCATGTCTACGAAGCCTCTAATGGATATAAAAGAGTATTATGATAGTTTCGGTGATAAGGCTCCGGCTATACCTCAAAACATAATACACAAGGAACAAAATATACACGACCCCAAAATGAAGTGGGGCTCACCAAGTAAGCTAGGAAGGGGGTGTACTACTATCACTGATCAATGATGCCTGATATAGAACCACCCGCATCCATTAAAGATGCAGGGCCCCCAAAAAGGGGATGTTAGTACATATGGAATAGTACTAGTAGATAAGACTAAACATCCTCTCGATAGAACGAGTAACAATGCAAGGAGAAATAATCTTAGGAGCAATGGAAGTCTTAAACAATACCAAAACATCTAGTTAGGATCAAGATACGTTTTCAACTAGATTTCAATATTTTAGGTTGGGAGATCTTTAGTACCGATATACGACATGCAATCAGAATCACAATCACCACCATGTGTGAAGCATTGCGTCTGATCTCGACCCGATCGCCTAGGCCGTTTCACCACAATGACGTGTGGATCGACATCACATTTCACTGGCAATCATCTCATCCCAATTAAGGGGAATCTTCTCAGCACATCAGGTCGGGGAGTTACCCCTCAATCACTTCTACACTGGCACGTGTAGTTTCGGGGTTTGCTTATTTTGACTACCCTTCCTCAATGACTAATGATACTCCTAAAATGTTTATTATAAAAATGATTTCCAGCTTAATTCATAACCTCTTTCACATCTTTTTATTTCATTGGCACTAGTGGCCACAAATGTAATATCATTCTTGGCACATCGGTCGTTTCTCCTATTTCATTCTCACCCCTTCCACTTTCAAACATCATCATGGATTATCAACAACAAAGCACCTCTAATTACGAATTTTAGTACACATATGAGCAAATAAGAGCCTTAGGCACATTGAGGTTTCTTCCACAATTTTCCATAATAACTTTCAATTGAAACATGATTGAATTCATAAGATTTTGACACATTGGTCACATTTGAATACGTTCCTGAAGGATAACACAATATAATATGAGCATTCGGAACATATAAATTTCGATACAAAGTTTATTCAGAATAGACAAATTTATAAGGAATAACTCGGAACATGAAACATAAGACCTTGAGAAAATCATAATCACAACTTACGAGGACACCATGGACTTTGATTCTACAAGAGGAGTTTAGCCAACATACCTCACTTTGAGCCTTTCTTAAATTACTACAATGTTTCTGAAATCCTAGCAACTTCGATCTATTTAGAGACACGATAAAATTGAACCATAATTAGGAAGATATTCATAGGTTCAGCTCACTTAAGCGTTTTATCAAGCACTAGGTGTGCCTTATGATTTCAAGGTTTGCCTATGGTGAATTCCTTCATCCCACAACCCAATATTTACCCATTTAAGCTTAACAACCTTCCCACAAACCTTGATGATACATGCATTCATAAATAACACTCCCATACCAAAGAATCACACTCCATATTACCCATCTTCTATCCCAAACTTGAAATGGAAAGCTAGGGCTAGAACCTTACCTCTTTAGAAGACAACTAGCATAGTTTCCTTGTGAATTCTCCAAGTGATGAGCAAGGACTGATGAACAAATAGCTTAGGGATTCCTTCTCTCACTCTATATCACTTCCCTCTCTCTAAAATAGCAGTTTGAACCTTCTAAAATAACCCCCAAGGTTGTTTTATAAAAATGGGATCCGGTTACAAAATCATAAAATGGACCCTCCGAACTCAACTCTACGGTCACAGGATGTGTTGCAGACCAGGTCTACGGTCTGCAAAGTGGACTGCAAAATGGCCCTCAAATATTGGGCTGGTCTAGTCCAGTGTGCAATAGATCTGTAGTCCACACAGTTATGCAGTTGCATAGTGCGCCGCAAAATCTTCCTCCGACGTTTTCTCATGTTGGTTCTGTGACGGATGTGTGGCCCGCGAAAAGATTATGTGGTACCATAGCTGGCCACAAAATGACCTCCAAAATTCGCACATTTTTGTGTTCCACTTCGCGGCAGATCTACGGTCCGCGGAGCAGTTCTGCGCTTGCATAATGGACAGCAAAAATGCCATGTTCTGCAACAATTTTCCTTTAACTCCCCGACACACGTACAACCCAAAAAGTCTGTACCGTTCTATAATCATCAAACGTATTAGCCTAACTCGGCACCACGAAACCCTGAGTTTTAGTAAAATTTTACTGGGCCTTACAACCGCGTTTGCGAAGGGTACAACTAGACAGAAGTATAAGTGGTGTAATTTTGCTACATAGACCCACTATTTCATATTTTGAGCCCTAGACTTGGAGATGAGCGATTTTTAAGGATATTTTCACACATGACAAGAGGTAAGCGAATTTTACTTGATTTTAACATTATATCTTTTTCCCCCTTGGATTATTACACATAGAATATGGGATTTGAAAGGGAAAATTAGGGGGGGTTTGGCTATGATTTTTTAGAGAGAAAATTTGAGATTCGGGGGACATATTCGCGGTTGGATATTGATGAAACTTGTATATTTAGACTCATATTATAATGCGTAATCGGAATTTGTGACTTTTGTCGGATTCCGAGACGCGAGCCTGGATTAACCTTTTGGTTGACTTTGTGTATTTGTATAAAAATCGAGCTTTATTGTTTGTGGTTATTTTCTTTGGCTTTATTTGATGTTATTGACATGGATAGTTTGAGGTAAGTATCTTGCCTAAACTTGGTTGAGGCACTAATTTCCTGAGCTATTTGTGTTGACTATGTGATAAGGGTGACATACATGCGAGGGATTGAGCACATGTGCGTGCACTGAGTTTTAATCATGTTCGGGGTAGTATTTTGTCTACATTACGTCTTTTTAATATTTTTGAGTTTTACTATCATGCTTTACATGTCATACGAATATGTGACTCTGTGAATCATGTTAGAGATTATGTGTAGGTTAGCCTACTACTCAAACATGAAAATTGTTATTTTTGAGGCATATCTGCCTAATCTAGAACATATGTTGTCCATGTAGTGTGTGGATAAGGATTCATCTCCCTAGGGTCGTCCTCTCATGTATCTCCTTGATAACTTACATGTGCTTAAAGAAAAATGATCAGTGTTGGGTCTTTATATATCTCTCTATATTCAAATTTGTTGGGTGTATACATGCGTTTACTGAATATTTCCTCTATATGCTGGTTTTGTACGTGTATACATGCCTCTCTATGCATATCTTCTCTATATTTAATTTTTGTTGGTGAAATGATACACAATACATATCTTCTCTATATGTTTCTCTATGTGATTTGACTTGCCTTTTTATGTATATCACGTCTATATGTTGAAGTGTTATCCCGTCTAATTATTCATGCATATCTTCTCTATGTGCACCATGAGTTGTATCTGCAACTGTGTAAAGATTCTGGTATTATTACTGCATATTTGGATGTATTCATGACTAGCACAGATATTTATCACGTGAGTATCATTGATGATTCTTGTGATTTCCTCTTTGACATTAGTCATGATACTTACGGAGTATATGGGGTTGGTAGTACTCGTACTACACTCTACACCTAATTATGTAGATCTAGGTATGGGACCCAGCTGAGAGCTCTTTCTGGATTGTTGTTGAGTTGATGATAGATAAGGTAGAGCTGCAATGCATTAACCGTCGTTGGTGTTTTGTTCCATTTATGTACAGTTGTTGTCCAAACAGTATTTTAACCTACTATTAGTATTGTATTCCTAGTGTAGATCTCATGATTCTGTATTGCCAGTTCTGGGGGATTTATTGTATTAGCGCAATCTTATTTATAATATTTGTCTTTTAGACTTTTGTTCTTTCATAATTTGTTATCTTCAATCATTATTGTTATACTTTGATGTCATATCAAGTGGGTTAGGTGCCTTCACGATCGAATAGTGGTATTGGGTCATGACGGACATGAATGTGTTCATTTATTTTACTGCACCTTATTTCACATGTCATTCCTTTTTTACGTAAATATTCCCTTGTTGCTATGTGAGAGAGCGTCTGACGCATATGAGTACTATCACTCATGTACTGATGTCCCTTTTTCCATGCTCCTCTCATATTTGGGGTGTTCTTTTTCTATTTCAGATACTGTATTTTGTTCGGCAAAGCGGGGGTTCTATCACCATCATTTTGTTTCCTTTCCTTTTTACGTTATCATAAAGGCTCCATAGAAATTTTTTGGGTTAGACTAAATATTTTGTAACCTTTTTAAAGTATCATGGCATGTATCACATATACTCTATTATGCAGTGTTTCAAACTAATGGAGGAAATGCTTAATTTTTTTTATTTTACATATTTAAGATAAGCATGGGTTATATATTGTAACTAAAGGAATGACTAGTCCACCCGATTAAAAATTTAAGGCAACGGGTGTTGTGTTGCGCTCCCCGTTGTTGGGGCGTGATTGTAACGACCCGGCCGGTCGTTCTGAGTGTTTAGCCTCATTTCCCCCGTTTCTGCTTCATTATATATGGTTCAGCTTCATTTATGTGTGTTGGGTCGGTTGGTTCGGGTTTAGAGGGGTCATGGTGAGAATTGAGGCACTTAGTCTCTTAAAGTAGCCTAATAGTTGAAAAAGTCAACTGAGAGTTGACTTATTGGTAAAGGACCTCGGAATGCGTATTTTATGGCTCAGATAGCTTCATTAGGTGATTTGAGACTCAAGAGTGTGTTCGGAATGTAGTTTTGATGCCCCGTGTAGAATTAGGCTTGAATTGGCGAAAGTTAGTTTTTGACGATCGGAATGGATTTCCGAAAGTTGGAACAGGTCCGTAATATCGTTTTGGATATGTGTGCAAAATTTTAGGTCAATAGGAGGTATTTTGGTTGGTTTCGGCGTCATTGGCGAAATTTAGAAGTTTCAAAGTTCATAGGTTTGAATTTGATGTAATTTTGGTGTTTTCATGTTGTTTTTAGTGTTTCAAAGGCTCGACTATCTTTGAATGATGCTATGGGGTGTTTTTGTATGTTTTTTTGGGGCCCCGAGAGGCTCGGGATTGATTTCGGATGATTGGCGGGGGTTTGAACTTGGGAAATTTACAGCAATAGTCTACTGGTGTAAAGCTACTATTGTGGCCGCACCTGCGGATAGGCAGCCTCAGGTGCGACGCCGCAGGTGCGAAGGTCCATGCGCAGGTGTGAAAGGAGGCAAGGCAGGAGGAGCCCGCAGGTGCGAAGCGTTGACCGCGCCTGCGAAGCCGCAAGTGCGGAGAAAAGATTGCAGGTGCGAGAATTTGGTCTATTAGTGGTATTTCGCAGGTGCGCTACTGGGACCGCAGGTGTGGGTCCGCAGGTGCGAGGAAAGGTCCGCAGGTGCGGATTAGCTGGGCAGAACAGTATAAAAGAATGCCTCCGCAAAATTTTGGTTATTCTTCCATTGTTGCATGCGGTTGGAGCTTATTTGAGGGAAAATTTAAGAAAGAATTTGAGGGTCTTCATTGGAGGTAAGTACACATATTATTAAAGTCGTTTCTATGCTATTTTTTTCGAATTAGGCTTGTAATTAAAGGATTAAAGTACAAAAAGTGTTCAAAAATGGGAGGAGGATCGGAAAATTCTCTTGGCTATTTGGGTAGGCAATTGTGGTCCGATTGTGGTGTTGTTGGTATGTGTAGAATCGTGGGAGGACGAGATTTCTAGTGATGTAAATTTTATCAAATTCTGAGACGTGGGCCCGGGGCTCGGGTTTGACCGAATTTTGAGATTTTTTTGTAAATTGATAGTTTTCGATTGAGTTGTGTTCCTTTAGCATATATTGATGATGTTAAACCGATTTTGGTTAGATTCGGAGCAATTGGGAGCCAATGTGAGGGGCATGAGCATCGCGGTCTAGTATTGTGGCCCGGTAGAGGTAAGTAATGGTTATAAATCTTGTTCTGAGGGTATGAAACCCCGAACTTCATATTTCTCATTGTTTTTAGAAATGGCGCACATATCGGATGCTGAGTATGTGGCGTGCACTTGTTTTTGGATTGGACTTGGTCCTCTCCACGGCAAATATTGAGTTGCGTATTTTACTCTAAATCATATGTTAAAATGTGTTACAAAGACTATTGCTATATGGGCTATAAGCCATGTTTGGGGCCTCGTGCCGGCTTGTTTAGACCCCTTGGGGGCTTTTACTGCTATTTCCTCATTGTTTATTGATGATTTCACTCAGTCACATTGTGCTTACTGATTTACACTACTTTGAGATTTAAAAAATGATATTTTGGGTCGAGTACCCCGTTTTACTGATACGCCCAAGGGGTTTTGAGAGATTCTGACTGAGTGAGGCCGAGGGCCTGATTTGTGAGGAGATGATATGCCACGAGGTGGCTTGATATTAGCGCTTGGGCTGAAGGAGCCCCTCTAGAGTCTGTACACACCCCCAGTAAGCGCAAGTACCTATTGAGTGCGAGTGCCGAGTGCCGAGTGACGCGTGATTGGGAGGCATGAGTGACTGTGAGGTATGCCCGAGGGGCTGATTATGAGTGACTGCGAGGTAAGCTCGAGGGGCTGGTTATGAGTGACTGTGAGGCATACCCGAGGGGCTGATTATGATACATGTTTTTCCCGAGGGGCTACTTATGATTTTACCACTTTCACTCTGAACTTATGAAATATGTTTTGCCCGAGGGGCCTTTTTATGATTTTCAGCATTTTTATACTAAACTTCTTGAAAGTTATGTTGAAACTATTGGCAAGTATATTTCCAAATGATTTTTACTGGAATCGGATTTTAAGCGTGATGATTTAACGTATACATTGTTGGAAAGAAAGGTTGTGCTTATTGTGAATAGATGAATTGATTTTTATGTATTTCTTGCTGCTCGGACCTGATTTATTTTCATTACTACTGAGTTAGTGTACTCACATTACTCCCTGCACCTTGTGTGCAGATCCAGGTGTTAGGGCAGGGTGAGCTATGTATCTGTTCCAGATATTTCTCGAAGGTTTGCAATGTAGGTGTATGCGTTCGCAGTCCTACTCTATCTCCTACTTACTATTATAGAATTTATTTTCTTTTGAGTTGTATATTTCTATGTATATGCTCATGACCAGTGACTCTGGGATCTCGGGGGGTGTATTTAATATTCAGTATAGATTTAACTATTTAAAAAATGTTTAAAAGAAACCTATATGGGTTATCAATTCAGTAAAGATGTAAATGGAAGCGTATTGCGATTTAAGTGTAGTTTTTGGATGGCCTAGTTCCACGATAGGCGCCATCACGACTGGTATAGATTTGGGGTCGTGACAAGTTGGTATCAGAGCACTAGGTTACATAGGACTCACCGGTCATGATCAGGTTTAGTAGAGTCTTGCGGATCGGTACAGAGACGTCTGTACTTATCTTCGAGAGGCTACAGAACCCTTAGGAACTGTCACATTCTTGAATTCTTGTCGTGTGAATCCATTGTATTCAGCCAAGAGCGTAACTCTTGAATTCTTCCATGTATTTGAACGCGCACGAGAGCGCTTGGTATCAGTTGTGCATCGACAGCTCGTGACTTTCATGGATGAGATATGATTTTGGCATGTTGGTAATGGGCCAGTTTGGAGGACTTGAGGCCGGATTTTTTCTATGGCTTGAGTGCTGAGATTTCATTGTGTGGGCACATGTATTTGGGGACTTATATGTCCGTTTGTGTTCTTATTGATGAGAATTGGTGACTAGATGGCCACGTGGTGAATGTGATTTGATGATTGGATGCGTTCAAGTTGTTGATTGTGACAAAAGGGTTGGCTAGAAATGTGGCAAGAACTATTGAATGTTTGATTTCTGTCTCGGTTTGGTATATGGCTTTGAGTTGTGAGTGTATTGTAAGAACTCTCATGTTGTGTAGTTATGGAATGAAGCGGATCTTTCTGTTGGGGTATGAGTTCCTGGTGATGTCTTTTGAGCTGATCATTGCCCCAGTAGTGTTCATGTATTTGATTGACGGTGTATTCCAGTCGTATCAGCACTCCTTGCCATTGTATTCATTTATGGCGTCCTGGCATATTCTTGTATCCAGGAGTAGCATACTCAGTATTTGAGGATGGCATTATAAGGATTCAGGGAGGAAAGGCTCTATGCAAAAATTCTCCGAGTGCAAATTTTGGCTCGGCTCAGTAGCATTCTTGGGACACGTGGTGTCCAGTAAGGGTATCCATATGGTCAGACATGTGTGGATAGAGCTTCCAGAAGCTCGAGATTTCTGTGACCACCGCTCCAGTGTTAGTTCTTCCATCAGCTTCAAGTTTTTACCGCGTATTATGATGCCTCGAGGGTAGGCATTGTTTTTGTTTAGATGCATAAGGATGTAGCGATTGCGTGATAGTTATGGTCTTCCGAAGTGTATAGAGAGATATTATGTTTGAGGCTAGCGGGCAGGGGTATCTCCTGCGGATTGTCCTAGGGCGTGTGATTCCTATGTAGTTCTGTAATAAGTTCTCTTCTACCAGTAAATGATATATGTTGTAATTGGAGTTTAGATCACTTCTGAAATTTGGCATGACTGTTACAATGGTGAATGCGAGATTTGCAGATGACTTGAGTTGTTAGATGGGTGGTGTTATTATGGGCATTGTGAGTTATTGTTAGTCTCGGTCGTTGGCTTTGAGCCAAGTGGGGGAGTCTGTTAATGATAAGTTGATTGCACGATTAAGTGTGGTATTGGTTTCAGTTCGAGGTATATTGGTGGATCAGTTATGACCTGCAGATGTGGGGTCTGGGAATGACACGAGTAATGGAAATTTCTTCGATATAGGTTGTAATGTACTCTATTGGGTAATTGGGTTCTATTGAATGATTTAGTGGAAATTGTAAAAGGTTTAGTGTATGCAGTGTATGAATTTTCTTATGGCTTCAAGTGAGTGGATGACTTTCCTAGTATGTGAGTGTGCAAACAGGTCAGGTCGATTCTGTCTAAATTGGTAAGTGTGATTGAGATTTATGTTGGAGGGTGTCAAGACTTGTGGTATTTCTACATCATCACGAATTCTACATATGAGTATCAGGAAGGTGAAGGTAATGGCTTTAGGTTCGCAGGAAGTCTCTTCAAGGATAAGTATTTTGAATGTGATACTCTTGGGATACTTGAGAGAGTATTCGGCGACTTATGAGCCTTAGACGGTATGGTTTTGTGCTTGGGTATAATGTGGTGAGTCTGGGTTGAAAATCGTGGTATTACGGCAGGGAAAAGTATCAATTTGAAGGTAAGTCAGAAGAAACTTGGGTAAATCGGGCAACTTGGTAGTAGGTCGGATCGGCATGGTAAGGGATACGATTAGTTCTTTGGGTGTTCATGAGGTAATGAGTTTTTACAGGTGTTTCTTAGCAATGCTCTTTGATTTTTGGTGGCCTGCGTAGCTTGGTTAAGTTATAAGGATTCAGTCCTGATGGTTTGGTGTTGCATAAATGGGATTTCGGATAGTTCCTGATGGTTTCTACCACGGTTAAAGATGCATATTTTTCCTCTGGCGTGAGGTGCAGGTGATGTATAGGGGTTTTTCTTCTGCATGGGATCAAATGAAAATTTTCTTGGCCAGTTGAGTACATAGTCTCTTATGGCTCGGAAAGGGTTATGAAGTTCTCATATTATCATAGTATGGCAGGGTGTATGCGGTATGTTGTGTAGAGTTAAGATCTGCATGTGTGGGGTCACGGTTTAGTTCTGGAAGGAAGGTCATAAATTCTTAGGCAGCATCGGCAGTTTCAGATGACTTGGTAGATGATATCACTGTGGGGTGGCTTGATGAGGGTATACATTTTTGAAAGGTCATGTGTGGAGTTAAGGGTACTTCATTGGTATTGCGGCGCTCCCTTGTTGGATCGACTGTTGATATTCCAGGTTGCTTGGTAACACGGAAGAATCATAGGGTTATCCCCCGTGGAATGATTGAGTATTTGGGATGTGTCATGTATTCGAGCGGTGGAGTTGAGATCATATATAGTAATCCGTGCGCTTCATGGACTTCAACATTGAGAGTTCTCATAAACAGGCTATTTTGTGGTAGTGAACTATGAAGATGCAAGTAAAGCCAGTCGGATGTTAGTATGTACCATGATTCTGTCATTGTGAACAATTCGGTAAGTTATCTATCTTTTGTGGGTGACCAAAGTTAAATTAGGGTTATTGGTAGGCTAATATGGGTGTGTGTTCTGCACCGGATCGGAATTGTTGGCTCCGAATTTCTATTATTGAGGAATATACCATTCGATTGTGATTGAGTTTATTCATTTTCTCGAGTGATCTATGAGTTACCCTTTGGTGTTGCGAGGAGTGCTGATTATTGGTTATATGCACATATGGTGCAGTTCTAATTGGGCTTTATAGCTAGATTTGAGTAAGGTAAGTAATTGGGTATTGCGAGGTTGAGACGCGTCGGTTATGTACCTTGTGATTCGGGTGGCATGGTATCGTCTGGTTTCCCCCGTGGTTATGGCAATGCACTTTGAGTACTTGATGTCGAATTTTGAATGGTTATTGATTTTGGTCAAGGTGTCTTGAAATATTTCAAGTGGACCAGCATTTGGATGAGATCGCGCAGTGTAGCGGAGTTATGTAGGGGTATGACCTTTGGTATTGGATTCGTATGTTTTGATTTTTACGGTGTGTGCCAGGTTGTTAGCATGATGTGGTGATGGTAATAGTTAATGGCAGGATAGTCCTCTCGTGTGGATCTTTTATATAATTTGATTATATTGGGATGCTGCTATTAACTGCACAAGTTGCACAGGTTTTGGCTTCGAATTGTATAGATGTGTCATGTCATCAGGGTGGTCGTGATGGATGAGAAGAGGTCATTGGACCTAGAATCAATATTTTCAGAATTCTCTACAGCATAGTTGGAAGGATAAATATCGGGAGTTGGCTTAGAAATCTGCTATAATTCCTGTTTGGGAAGGGGGAGCTTCATGTCTGACTGATCGGACGAGTGGTTGTTAGTTTCTACGTGTTTCTTTCATCATCGGCAGTATATGGAATTGTTTGAGCGAGGCATTTCTTGATAACAGGTTATGTACCGGTATTGGGTTGTTCTGAGCAGTTATTGTGGATAAGAGTTATCGCTATGAGTGTTTGAGTCACACTGTGTATTATGTGATTTCATCTAGGGTGCTTATATGGCTTGATTCAGCATGTTCAGACTTGTTCAGTTTATAGTTATGGAATTTTGATCTTGTATATTATTTCAGAAGAGGGAATTTGGTTCTAAGGTTTATAGGTCAGGAATGGAAATCGAAATTTCAACGGTGTTGTGCTATTGGACCTATATGGGATAGGGTGACGTGGAATCACCCCCGGGTATGTGCATGGTAAGCTACGTAGCAGTTTGATGGTGTTGGAGAACAACTCTTAGCCCGTTCGAGGACGAACGTATGTTTAAGTGGGGGAGGATGTAACGACCCGCCGGTCGTTCCGAGCGTTTAGCCCTGTTTCCCTCATTTCTACTTCATTATATGTTGTTTAGCTTCATTTATGTGTGTTGGGTCGGTTGGTTCGGGTTCAGAGTGGTCATGGTGAGAACTGAGGCACTTAGTCTCTTAAAGTAGCCTAATAGTTGAAAAAGTTAACTAAGAGTTGACTTATTGGTAAATGACCTTGGAATGCGGATTTTATAGCTCGAATAGCTTCGTTAGGTGATTTGGGACTCAGGAGTGTGTTCGGAATGTAGTTTTGATGTCCGGTGTAGAATTAGGCTTGAATTGGCAAAAGTTAGTTTTTGGCGATTTCCGGTCAGCAGTGGAAAATAGGCTATCTGGGTCGGAATGGAATTTCAGAAGTTGGAACAGGTCTGTAATGTCATTTTGGATATGTGTGCAAAATTTCAGGTCAATCGGAGGTGTTTTGATTGGTTTCGGCATCGTTGGCGAAATTTAGAAGTTTCAAAGTTCATAGGTTTGAATTTGATGTAATTTCGGTGTTTTCATGTTGTTTTTGGTGTTTCGAAGGCTCGACTAAGTTTGAATGATGCTATGGGGTATGTTGGTATGTTTGGTTGGGGCCCCGAGGGACTCGGGATTGATTTAGGATGGTTGGTGGGGGTTTGAATTGGTATGTTTGGTTGGGGCCCCGAGGGGCTCAGGATTGATTTCGGATGGTTGGCGGGGGTTAAAACTTGGAAAATTTGCAGAAAATGGCTGCTGGTGTAAAGCTATTGGTGTGTCCGCACCTGCGGATGGTCAGCCGCAGGTGCAAAGGTCCATGCACAGTTGCGAAACGAGGCTAGGCAGGAGGAGTCCGCAGGTGCGAAGCGTTCGTCGCGCCTAGGAAGCCGCAGGTGCGGAGAAAAGATCGCAGGTGCGAGAATTTGGTCTGCTAGTGGGATTTCGCAGGTGTGCACCTAGGACCGCAGGTGTGGGTCCGCAGATGCGAGCAAAGGTCCGCATGTGCGGATTTGCTGGGCAGATTATGTGGCGCGCACTGGTTATTGGAGTGGACTTGGTCCTCTGCATGACAACTATTGAGTTGCGTATTTTACTCTAAATGATATGTTAAAATGTATTCTAAAGACTATTGCTATATTTGGTCTATAAGCCACGTTTGGGGCATCGTGCCGACTTGTTTAGACCCCTTGAGGGCTTTTTACTACTATTTTTGCACTGTTTATTGATGATGTCACTCAGTCACATTGTGCTTACTGTTTTCGAAACTCAGCCTGATTTACACTACTTTGAGATTTAAAAAAATGATGTTTTGGGTCGAGTACCCCATTTTACTAATACGCCCGAGGGGCTTTTGAGAGGTTCTGACTGAGTGAGGCCGAGGGCCTGATTTGTGAGGATATGATACGCCAGGAGGTGGCTTGATATTAGAGCTTGGGCTGAAGGATCCCCCCCGGAGTCTATACACACCCCCAGTGAGCGCAGGTACCTACTGCGTGCGAGTGCCGAGTGCCGAGTGACTGTGAGGTATGCCCGAGGGGCTGATTATGAGTGCTTGTGAGGTATGCCCGAGGGACTGATTATGAGTGACTGTGAGGCATGCCCGAGGGGCTGATTATGATACATGTTTTTTCCCGAGTGGCTACTTATGATTTTACCACTTTCACTCTGAAATTATGAAATATGTTTTCCCTGAGGGGCCTTTTTATGATTTTCAGCATTTTTACACTAAACTTCTTGAAAGTTATGTTGAAATTATTGGCAAGTATATTTCCAAATGATTTTTACTGAAATCGGCTTTAAGCGTGATGATTTAACGTATACATTGTTAGAAAGAAAGGTTGTGCTTATTGTGAATTGTTGAATTGATTTTTATGTGTTTCTTACTGCTCAGACCCGATTTATTTTCATTACTACTGAGTTAGTGTACTCACATTACTCCCTGCACCTTATGTGCAGATCCACGTGTTAGGGAAGGGTGAGCTATGTATCTGTTCCAGATATTTCTTGGAGGTTTGCGAGGTAGCTGCATGCGTCTGCAGTCCTGCTCTCTCTCCAGCTTACTATTATAGAATTTATTTTCCTTTGAGTTGTATATTTCTATGTAGATGCTCATGATCAGTGACTCCGGGATCTCGGGGGTTGTATTTAATAATCGGTATAGCTTTAACTATTTTAAAAATGTTTAGAAGAAACCTATATGGGTTATCAGTTCAGTAAAGATGTAAATGGAAGCTTATTGCGATTTGAATGTAGTTTTTGGCTGGCCTAGTTCCACGATAGGCGTCATCACGACTGATTTAGATTTGGGGTCGCGACAGTGATAAACATGATATGAGAGCCTAATTAATAAGAGTGTCCAAGGATGTTTTGGGGTCGTGTCAAGTATAGCTTTTCTTATCTAAGTGTTAATGACTAGATATATAATGGGATGTTACTTGGTCATTTAAGAATGTTACCGTTTCTTCACTACTCTAGTGTTTACCTTGAAAATGGTAATTACAATTATATTTGATTATGTTGTTCTAAAAATACGTGATCTATTTTAATACCGGTTGCTTAAGCAATAGATGTTGAGTGTGAAGTGAGAAAAATTAAACAAGAGTAAGAAGAAATGAGATTATGCAAACCGGGTAAAAGAGTGACCGGTCTCGAAGGTGGTCGGAAGGGCCTCGAGGTCTAGCTCTAGAAGCTTGACTAGGGGCTATCGATAACAATATAACAGTATTGAATGCCTCAAAAATGGCCTATTTATGATCAATAACAAGCAATGAATGAAGAATAATTCAAGAACACAATAATTGAGAAGCAATAAATCAATCAAGCAATTGTAGATAATGTTTTAGTTAGAGAGCAGAGGATGTTCTTGTTCTTGTATTGAATATCATGTGTGTTACAAAGTGACAAGGTTTCCCTTTATATATGAGGGGGAATCCCAACATACTACATGTGTAATTAATGCAAAGATATATGGCTAGTACAGCCATTTAATGCCACGGTACATGCTTGTACTATTTTGTGTATTTTGTCAGCTTTAACCACGTGCCCCTTGGGAATTTCCCGACTTTCCATGTTGACCATTCATTTGTACTTCCCCGAGGTCGAGGGCCTTCGATATGTACTGCCTCGAGTTCGAGGTCCTTCGATATTCCCCTTCAATGCCAAAACTTGAACCTTCGAGCCTTCTAAGCATCGAAATGACCGTAAAATCGAGCTCTCCGATTTTAGCCGTATACAGATAGTCCCCGCGTTTCATTGAATGAAGAGATAAGAAATGGTCTTGACCTTTTTCCTTCGACACTCCTATTATGACGTCATTCCCTTCAGATCATTAAATGACGTGACATGAAAAGCTTAGCAGAGGTCGCTGTCAACATAATTCTCGAGAAGCCCATGAACCGTCATAGGTTCGACTCTTCCGCTTCAAGAATGCCAAAAGGGCCTCTATAAATACTACAATCACTTGTCTTTTCATAGTTTTTCATCTTCTTCATATTCTCCAAACCATCAAATTTCAACTAAGCGCTTCTCATTCTTATCTTCTGCTTGTGCGCATTTTTTCGTATTCTCACTTCAAAACTCGATAGTTATCATGGAAAAAACTTCCAAAACGGTTCCACAAAAGGAAGGAGTTGCTTCTACATCACGCACGTCTAAGGGCAAGTCGAAAATTCCTCTTACCATCGAGAAATGCATCCCTGGACCTTTCGACACCTTTTTTGACTTCACAATAGAAAACCATCCTTCTACAATGGGTCGATGCGAGCCCATGTCCCGATACATAAGTGTAGTATCAGACATAGAGAGGGTAAAACTTGACTGTCGCTGGGGGGAGGCGGTTCGAGCAGAGATCCCTACGGCTGTCAAAAGCATAGTCACGCACAAGGCTGGATTTCTTAGTGTATATACATACCCATTCACCTTAGGTCCCGTCGATTCTTCTTCTCCACTGATTGACCCAGTGATTCTTGATTTTTGTCATCAATATCGAGTGACACTCCGTCAGATCTATCCTTCTTTTTGGAGGATTGTATATATGTTCCAACATATCACCAACATGGTTGAGAGAATGACTTTCACCCTCGACCATTTGATAAGATTGTACAGCCATCGGCTCTTCCGTGGGGGCCTTATTAAACTACACCGCTGATACACTAAGGCGTTCCTCGCCTGCATCGACCAAGATAGAGATCGGGGATGGATGAGCCAGTTTGTTATAATAAGAACTTCGGACATCATCCCCACTGACAGAATGCCATTCCCGGAAGAATGGAATATGAAACGTAAGTACCCCTGAATTGAGCATGCTTTACTGTCTCTTTCTCTTTCAACTGATTTTCTTCTAATTGTGCAGCCACTGTTTGGTTTCCCGGCGTGATTCAGGACCTGTCGGGGTGGATCAAATGTTTAGACTCCGCTTTCCCATACAACAAACACGTATGGCATGAACTGGCCAAAACACAATGGTAGACTAAGAACCATGGTACACTCTTGGTGCTATTTTCTTTTCATTATTCATAAGAACTTTTGATGGTGAAGTTTTTTGACATAACATGTTTGTGCATGTCTTGGTGAAGGAGTGTTGATGAGGCCGCCCCCATCTGGTGAGGAAGAGGCCCCGAAAACCACCAAGGATAGGAAAAGAAATAAATAGGCCTCGACGGAGACTCCAAAATCAAAATGGCCAAAGGCTCGGAAGCCTAGGACCGATGCCACGGTCTTGTCTTTGACGGACGCTAAGAGCCTGCGGGTCGAGGAAGAAAGTGATGATGCCTGCCCTTTGGTAAAAAGGGAAAAACAAAGTGCTGAGGCTTCGAGAGCTGTTGGGCGGTCGCCCGCTGAGTTAGAGGTGGCCGATGCGGACCCACCGTTTGTAGAGGAGACCCTTGAGGAGGGTTTGGGCGCAGTCCCCGATACGCTCATCGGACATGGCAGAGTCTGTGGTGAGGAGCTCGGAGGGCTTGCTACTGGAGCTTTCCGAGATCGGGAAGAAGCCTCGATGGAGGCTAATATTGCTAGGGGACTTCATTCAGGCCTGTAATTTTCTCCAGGGAAGATACGGGATGCTCAAGTTAGGGGTGCTCCCGGTATAGAGACCTCTCGTGGAAAGGATGATGCATTTAAAGACTACTTCGGGGGGGGGGGGGGGGGGTAGATGAGGAGCACGATGTTGATGCCCCAGTTTCTCTCTCAAAGGCGAGAGGCTCCAAAATCAGGTGACATTTGAGAAACAATATTCTATTCTCTGATTTTCTATTCTTGTTTTCTGATTTCCTTTATCTGTGTAGCAGGTCAAGAAGTTGTATGACCAAGCCTTCTCCAAGATGCAAGATGAGTTGACTCATCATGAAGAGGAGCTTGAGAAGCTTATGTTGGAGTCGGTTGAGCTGGAGGATTTATGCGCTCGAAAGGAGGAGGAATTGACCGACCTTCGGGCAAGAACGGAGAGAGCACTTCGGGAGAGGGCCGACTTCTCCGAAAAGGTATGTCGGTATCCACATTCTTATCTTTAGTTGAAATGCTTGGTGTTGATTGACCTACTTTTTGCTTTTCAGATTAGGCAGAAGGACGCTCTGGTAGAGCGGCTCCGAGAGGAGGTTGCAGCCAAGGACGCCGAAATCCTAGAGCTGGCTCGGCTGTATGATGTCTCGGCTTCAGATAGGGAGGTGCTTCCGGGGGAGCCATCCTCGGTTCAAGACCTTCTCTGAAGTTCTTAGGAGGAGGCTGTTGCACTATCTGCGACCAAGTTTGAGGCCAATAAGTACTTCTCCTCATACAAGAGAGATGTTGTTGCTATTGCGAATGATCGGGCCAGGGAGATACCCGAGAAGGCCGAGCTAAAGATGGCTTAGGCAGTTGCTTAAGCCCGTGCACAAGCCAGGAGGCAAGCCCTCGAGCAAGTGAGTGCCAAGGGTGTCGATCTCTCTACCGTGATCGAAGAGGCCAGGGCCTTGGAGAAGGAATTGATAATGCCGAGTACATCGGATGAGGGCTCTGAAAGCGGATCGGGCAACAGCGAAGGCGAAAAGTAGATTTTACTCCTTTTTTGCTTTTTTCTTTTTCTGTATATCGGACCCTTTGGAGGAAATTTTGTAAAAAACACCTCTGTAAATATATTTTTTTGAAATAGAATAGGTTTTTTCACATATCGCACAAACTTTGTCCCATAATGCTTATGCAACAATTAAATTTTATGCTTCGATTCTTAGCTTCCTCGGAACTGGCACTTGCACTAGTAGATCCCCTCAAGATCGGACACCTTCTCGAGGCTAGGTTGACATGCGAGCTTCGATCCCTCGAATTCCCTATGATAGTATCATTTATGTGACATGACCGCGAAGTGACCGAGGTGGCCCCACCGGTACACTTCCCCAAACGTTATGATGACTTTGTCAGAAATTGAATGGCCTTCAAAGTAGTTGGTTAGCCACATTTTTCTCTATATATATTCTTGCTTCTTCTTCACTCTAACTCTTGCATCTTTGCAAAACTTATCTTTCCTTTCAACTTTCTCATCCCTTTCCTTTTTTTTGTGAAAAATGCTTTCATTCCTTCCTATTTATCTCTGCTTGAGTAGCTATGGCTACCGTGCTCGAATTTGTTCACCAAGAAGAGGGAAATTCTTCCTCTGCTCCCATCCAAGCCGGTGGTACACCGCAGGCGTATGGTGAGCTGACCTTGTATTTCTTCATTCCGACGAAAGACTTTTGCATTAGATAAACCCTTCAATGACCCGGGCCATTGAGAGCATGCTTCGAGGTTCGTCCGATCGATAGAAGAAAACCACCTCGAGGCCGTGAGGAGAGATTATGGCTGCAGGGGAAATGTTATGTTGCAGATACCCTCTCGAGAAGAGAATGTCATGACTTATGTAGAGGGATTCTTGATGGTGTATACGTATCCGTTTACATTAGGCCCCCTCGACCGACTTCTGCTCGAATACTACAAAAGGTACCAAGTCACCCTGGTACAGATTCATCCGTCCTTTTGGTAGATAGTGTTGATGATAAGGTATTTTACCGAAAAGGCCGAGCTCGAGTTTACCCCCAGTCACCTTATTAGATTATATCGGCCTCAGCATTGTCAAGGTCTGATTGCATTACGACGCCGGTCCACCAGGCCTTTCATTGCCAGCGATGATGAGGACCAAATGGAGGATTGATGAGTCGGTTTGTTCGAGTGAGGACCGTCGATATTATTCCAGTGGAGTTCCTACCATTTCCCAAAAAATGGAACTTCAAACGTAAGTGCCATGTCGTACCTCAGTGTCTTTTGTTCTTATCGATTTATAAGAGCATTTATTTTTCTCTTTTTCAGCGGTCCCGTGGGTGCCGGGGGAGGTCCCTGATCTTGCGGACAGGACTCGGAGGCTGGCAGCTTCCTCAATATATGACGAACGCAAGTGGCATGATCTCTCGAAGGGTAGATGGGAAGCAAAGCACAACGGTATGAGCCGTGTGGTATCCCTTTTGATGAACGTTTCCTTTTGTGCGTACTAACTCTGTCATTGTAGGTGTTGGTGCATTTTCCTAAATGTGACTGTGCCCCTTCAAGAAGAGGGAAGGCGTGAGGGAGGACAATAAGCGAGAAAGATCCTCTATAGATGAGGAAATTCTCAATGAGGCGGGGCCTTCTCGAAGACATAAAAGAGATGTCATTGTTGAGGAGAGCTTTATATACATCGGTCATTCTGCGGACATCAGCTCTCCTCGTGACGATTATTCTTTGTCTACGGATTGAGCTGGGGGCCCTTCCGAGGTTGCTGATTCTGTCAGGCCTAAGACTTCTAATTTCAAAGAAGAGGTTCCCTGAGAGAGAAAGAGCAAGAGTCCTCCACCATCGTCTTCTTCTTCCCTCGAAGGTACTTCAAGGGATGCTTGGGACCAGAGCCCCCTAGGACCAAGTGAGATTTCGAGTAGGAATACCACTATTGAGAGCGGTTCAACTGGGGCCGATAGGGCCAGGCCAGTAGATGCATGATCAACTTTTAAGGAGGACCAGCGGCTCTGTTCCGAGGTGAGTTTTGGTCAGCCTTGCTGGCTTTTTAGCTGTGACTCTTCATTCTTTGAACTAAAGTTTCTATTTTGTAGGTTTTTGACAAACTCGAGATACAACTTTGTAATGCCCGAGAAGATAGCTCAATTCCGTCGAGCATGATTGCCAAGCTCAAGACTGAACTTCTAAATATGAAGGCCGGGGTCATGGACGCTCGGACTGAAGCTGAAGAAGCTCGAGCGAAGGCCGATAAGAATTTAGTTGTTTATTTAAAAGATGTTGTCGATGCTCGGGCTGAGCTGAGAGGATCTTTCAATAGAGAGAGGAGGGGCAATGAGTATGCCTGATGCAAGTCTCGGGGGGAGACCCTTGAAGAGATACATGTTAGGGGCTTTGACCTCTCAGAAGAGATAAAGTAGGCCAAGACGGATGAGATTAATGCCAAGTTTTTCCTTTCTTCTTGAGCTAATGCTGATATTTGAAGGCCGCCGTAGGAGCTGGTCCGAGGGGCCTTTGAGGGAGCTAGTCCCGAGAATAGACTAGATTTTCTTCTTTGTTGTTTGTATAAGACTCCTGTGGGAGTGTTGTAAATATATATTTGTAATGCACATATATATATATATATATATATGAAACATTATTTGGTTTTATTTGCTTGCCGATAGTTAGTCCGATGAATTGGACTTTGAGATGAAACCCTTGGGGTCATAAATTGGCCTTGAGGTTTTTTAAGCTGGCGACTTGGGCTCTTACGCTTTAGGTCGGTACGACCTTCGGTGTAGCTGGCGACTCGGGATCTTATGCATTTGGCCCTGAGGCACTTTAGTTAACCGTATCGGGCTTAGTCTCCGAGTCAGGTTTTGACTCGAGCTCAATGGCCCTCAGGTTTTCATATCGGCCCTTAGGCACTTTGGGTTGGTATGACCTGTAGCTAGCAACTTGGGCTCTTACGCATAAGGTCAATACGACCTTTAATATAGCGGGCGACTTAGGACCTTACGCTTTTTTGGCCCTGAAGCGGTTTAGTTAACCGTATTAGTCTTAGTTTCCGAGTCGGGTTTCAACTCGAGCTCAACGGCCCTCAGTTTTTCAAATCAGCCCTGAGGCACTTTGGGTCAGTATGACCTGTAGCTGGCGACTTGGGCTCTTACGCGTAAGGTCGATACGACCTTTAATGTAGCGGGAGAATTGGGCTCTTACGCTTTTTTGGCCCTGAGGCATTTTAGTTAATCGTATTGGGCTTAGTCTCCGAGTTGGGTTTCGACTCGCGCTCAACGGCCCCCAGGTATTCAAATCGACCCTGAGGCGCTTTGGATCAGTATGACCTGTAGCTGGCGACTTGGGCTCTTACGCGTAAGGTCGATACGACCTTTAATGTAGCGGGAGACTTGGGCTCTTTCGCTTTTTTAGCCATGAGGAATTTTAGTTAACCGTATTAGGCTTAGTCTTCGAGTCGGGTTTCGACTCGAGCTCAACGGCCATCATGTTTTCAAATCGGCCTTGAGGCGCTTTAGGTCGGTATGACCTGTAGCTCGCGACTTGGGCTCTTATGTGTAAGGTCGATTCGACTAGCTAGCGACTTGGGCTCTTACCCTTTAGGTCGGTACGACCTTTGATGTAGCTGGCGACTTGGGCTCTTACAATTTAAGTCGGTACGACCTTTAACCGGTTCTTTTCTAAGTTTTTCGAAGTAATTGGAGGCCTGTTATTTTATGGCCACAGTCATACGTCTCCGAGTCGCGTTATTTTGGCTGGAGCCTTATGACGGTTGTCATTGTATTTGGTCATAGCCTTTTAGTCCCCGAGTAAGATAGCCACGACGTCTATATCGAGGGTATGACTTTTGGGTCTTAAAAGTTCGATTTATAGCCTTGACTTTGATATGGGTTTTATGCCTTTTTTAAGGTCTTACAAGTTTGAGCATGACTTGAGGCGCTTTGGGTTGGTATGACCTGTAGCTGGCGACTTGGGCTCTTATGCGTAAGGTCGATACGACTAGCTGGCGATTTGGGCTCTTACGCTTTAGGTCGGTACGACCTTTGATGTAGCTGGCAACTTGGGCTCTTACGCTTTAGGTCGGTACGACTTTGATGTTTCCTCATGGAGGGCTTACGAGTTTGAACTTGCCAGCCCTGGGGTCTTATGGCCATGAGTCGACTGTCGAGGTCAGTCCTTGGGTCAGAGATTGCCTCGTGGAGGGCTTATGTCATAGATATTACCTCTTGGAGGGCTTATGAAATCGAAGTTTCCGGCCCTGAGGTCTGACGGCTTCGAGTTAGATGACTTGATGAACCAACTATCGAGGACATTCCTTGAGTCGGAGTTGATATTTCCTCAAAGAGGACTTATGAGCTTGAAGTTGCCGGCCCTGAGTTCTTATGGCTTCGAGTTTTTGGTGACTCGATGGAGTGACTGTCGAGGACAGTTCCTGAATGCTTGATAAATTTTTGGCCCTGAGGCGGTCTCTTGTGAAAATAACAAACTTCTTTGATGTGCGAAATGTTTTTATGACGAAAGGTACTCCTCCGATTACTTGGTATAAGTATACATTTTTTTACCATCGAGGGTTCGATTATTCTATGCAGACACGGTTCATTCGACCATTTGGTCCAATACATCATTCTCCTGTCGAGACCCTCTTAGGCAGGATTGGATGTTGCCTCATTAAAAATATCGCCGGTAAAACCCTTTGGGATAAAATACGACGTGATGGAAAAATAGCACAATGCATGCTTTAAAACCCAAGGCCTTTGAGCTGGGGGGCGTGCTTTGACTCCTTTCAATCGAGAACCTACACGCAGGTTAGCGTAAAGTGTTAAAGAAAAAAGGAGAGGATTGTTACTTAGCTACGATGACGCTCGAGCCTTGATATGCTTTGGTTATCTGTTCCGAGGATGCGTCACGGTCCTTTGATCGTTCCTACGAGGATGTGGTTTGTGATTGTTACTTGGTCGTTTGCCTGTTCTTTGGCTCCTTCGATGCAGAAGGTGTCGGTGCCACATCGTGCACTGCAAACATTTCTTTCGCTGCGTGTTGCTCTCCGTATATTGTTTTTACTCCATCCTTAGTACGAAACTTCATTATTTGATGAAGGGTTGACGGCACCGCCCTTATATTGTGAATCCATGGCCTTCCAAGCAATACATTGTACCTCGTATCACCTTCGATGACATGCAACTTGGTATCCTGAATTGTACCGGCCACGTTGGCTAGGAGGATGATTTCCCCTTTCGTTGTTTCTCTTTCCATGTTGAATCCCTTGAGGAATCGAGAGGCGGGTACGATATGGTCGAGCAACCCAAGTTGCTCTACTACCCTCGACCAAATTATGTTGGCCGAGCTACCTGGATCCACGAGTACACATTTAATTTGAAATTTATTGAAAAGAAAAGAAATCACCAGTGCGTCATTATGAGGTTGGGATAATGTCTCGATGTCCTCTTTGTTGAATGAAAGGGCGTCTTCAGGTATGTAGCTCCGAGTTCGCTTTTCCCTGGTGATGGATACTGTCGTTTGCTTAAAAATGGGTCCTTGAGGGATGTCGACTCCACCAATAATCATGTGGATGACGTATCGTGGTTCTTCTGTTTCATTTTTCTTGTTTTCCTCCCTTTATCGAAATTGGTTTTTAGCTCGGTCGCTGAAGAATTCTTGAAGGTGCCCTTTGCTGATTAGTCGGGCCACCTCTTCTTGAAGCTGTTTGCAATCTTCGGTCATGTGACCATGGGTATCGTGATATTCACATATCAAGTTGGGGTTCCTCTGCGAAGGATCTGATAGTACGGGTCTCGGTCACCTGGTATCCCTGATCCTACTTATGTCTGATACGATGTCTGAAACATCAATGTTGAAGTTGTACTCAGATATCTGGGGTGCCTCTACCGGCCCTGTGTGCTTGTCGAACCCTGCTTTATTCAAGATTCCCCGAGGATTCTGTCTTCGGTCCATCCTTTGGTCACTTCGAGGTATGTTACGTCTTGGGATATTTCTCCGATTTTCTACGTATGGTTGATACCTTTCTTTGTTTGGCCTTGGATCTCTTTCTGGAGGCCTTGATTTCTTTGCTAAAACTCGAATAAGATACACCGAGCCCAAGAGGTCTTCTACTTGGTCGTCCTAGACCCTGATCTCGACTGGTACCTGTTGTGCACATCCGCCCAAACTATGGCGGGGTACTCAATTAAATTCTACTTCAGCTGTTTTGAAGATATTTGCTCATTCAAGCCCTGAGTGAAGGCTTGTACCTCCCAATCGTCGGACACCGGTGGTAATTTCATTCATTCCAATTGAAAGCGGGACATGACCTCCCTTAACATCTCATTCTCCCTTTTCTTGATTTTGAAAACATCATATTTCCTTGTGGAGACCTTGACGGTATCAGCATGTGCTTTTACAAAGGAGTCCGCCATCATGGAAAATGAATCTGTCGAGTTCGGGGGCAGGTTATGATACCACATCATGGCCCCTTTGGATAGCGTTTCTCCAAAAATTTTCAATAGAACGGATTCAATCTCTTCGTCTTTCAGGTCGTTCCCTTTCACATCACAAGTGTAGACAGTAATGTGCTCATTGGGGTCCGAGATTCCACTGTACTTCGGAAGATCGGGCATTCTGAATTTCTTCGAGATAGACATCGGAGCTGAACTCAATGGGAATGGCTTTTGCACGAACTTTTTTGAATCTACACCCTGAAGAATTAGGGGTGCGCCTGGGATCTGATCGACCCTCGAGTTGTAGGTCTCCATTTTCTTGTCGTTAGCTTATATCTTCTTTTCGCTCGATTGAATCCTCTTTGCAAGGTCTTCGAGCATCTTCATAATGGCGGGGTCGGTTGCTGACCCATTA
This sequence comes from Nicotiana knightiana, assembly GCA_005239525.1. NCBI lineage: Eukaryota > Viridiplantae > Streptophyta > Magnoliopsida > Solanales > Solanaceae > Nicotiana > Nicotiana knightiana. The sequence goes on along the minus strand of ML382411.1, from coordinate 96,599 downwards.
TTGCTCGATCTCTTCGGTGCCTATTTGACTCGAGGAGCCATTTCTGGTGGTGTTGTGCTTGGGGTTCTCTGATGGCTTTTTAGCGGAGTAATAGCCACCTTTTGTGCCTACAACATTTCAAAAATGACATGAAAGCTAACTTCCCTTTCCCTTTGAGCAGGGGCTCCCTGTGCTTTATGCTGGTCTCCTTCACGAATGCTTCCGTCTGTATAAGAGCTCACATCGACATGTTGAGCGTTACGTGAGCCTGCATCGACATGTTGAGCATTACGCGAGCCTGCATCAACAGGAATTTTCACAGGTACCCCTTCAGGGTTTTGTGGTGGCACACCGGCACCTGAAGCAGCTGCGCCATTCTTTCTGTGGTCCTCAGGACCGTTTTTTTCATGTGCGTTTACTGAGTTAGAAATTTTCTGACCTGAAATTGAAGATTCTTGGACAAGAAAAAGTGTGAAGAATAACTTGTGTTTTTAGAAAAACCACCACTAAAACAATCACTATTATTTTTAGCCCACGGTGGACACCAAACTGTTTACCTTGAAAATGGTAATTACAATTATATTTGATTATGTGGTTCTAAAAGTACGTGATCTATTTTAATACCGGTTGTTCAAGCAATAGATGTTGAGTGTGAAGTGAGAAAAATGAAAGATGGGCAAAAAGAAACGAGATTACGCAAACCTAGTAACGGAGGGACTGGTCTCGCGGGTGGTCGGAAGAGCCTTGAGGTCGAGCTTTAGAAGCTTGGTTAGGGGATATCGATAATAATATAACAGTATTGAATGCCTTAAGAAGGGCCTATTTATGATCAATAACAAGTAATGAATGAAGAATAATTCAAGAACACAATAAATGAGAAGCAATAAAACAATGAAGCAATTGTAGAGAATGTTTTAGTTTGAGAGCAGAGAATGTTCTTGTTCTTGTATTGAATATCATGTGTGTTACAAAGTGACAAATGTCCTTTTTATATATGAGGGGAAATCTCAACATAGTACATGTGTAATTAATGCAAAGAGATATGGCTGGTACAACCATTTAATGTCACGGTACGGGCTTGTACTATTTCGTGTATTTTGCCAGCTTTAAACACCTGCCCCTTGGGAATTTCGCGCCTTACCATGTTGACCTTTAATTTTTTACTGCCTCAAGGTCGAGGGCCTTCGATATGTACTGTCTCGAGGTCGAGGACTTTCGATATGCCCCTTTGATGCCAAAACTTGAACCTTCGAACCTTCGAACCTTCTAAGCGTCGAAATGACCGTAAAATTGAGCTCTCCGATTTTAGCCGTATACATCTAAATTGTTCTATAGAGCTGATTTCTCATGCTTTATTCTAATTTCCAGAAAATTGAACCTTGGATGAATGCCAAGAATAGACAAAGAGAAAGAGCCACTCCAGAAGTTACAACCAATTAGGTGCCCGATGCTGATGGAGTCCAAACAGAGGTTGGATGTAGTCCCCCATCTAATACACCTCCAGCCCCGAGTTCTCATATTGAGGTGATACCCGAAAATGATCAACTGCCTCCTCCACCTCCTGCTACAAATACTCAAGATCCACCTCCAGCTTTCTCTCCAGCACAGAGTTCTCCAGATTTGGATGAGTATTTTCATGCCTACTTTTAAACGTTATAGTCACACATACCATGTATTACATACTGAAATGTTTCATATATCTACCAGCATCTTAATGAAATATATTTGATCTTAATATTTTGCACGAACTCTAATATTATACTACGGCTTTCAAATGGAAAATGAAAAAGGTCTCAAATGTTAAGAATGTGTGATATGGATAATAAGCCTAATTCTAAAAAATTGTGCCAAGGGCCAAAGGTGCCAATTGAAATGTTTCTATAAAATATTGTGGAAGCTTTATTATGTAATCGAGAAGGTATTGGTCGACAGAGCCAATACCCGAAATCATATATGGCGATGTAGGATTATATATTTGCCTTTGATAGGAATAACAAATGTCACAATGAACTGCTAGAAAACTAACATCTATCCACACGATATTGTAGTGAGATGGCTTATGTGATCAGACCGATATTGGATGTCATGTTGTACACATGACTGAATAGATATATCGGTAACTAATGAACTCCCACTCAAATATTGTGTTGCTTAAAGTTAAGTTCCCTATTATTTAATGACATGAACGCGATAATTTATTTTATTGCATCTTACTTCCCATGTCCCTTTCCTTTTACATGAATATTTCCTTGTGTTTATGTGAGAGAGCTTATGATGCGTACAAGTACTATTCCTCTTGTACTCACATCGCTTTTGTCGAGAGACGTTGTATCTTTTTATGGATTCAGGTAACAATTATTTTAGACATTGTTGATCCTCGCTAGATGATCCTCTCATATTTACTGCTATTTGGTGAGTCTCATCTCATCCTCAGTGTGTTCTTTTTGTATTTTAGACTCAATATTTTCTTGAATATAGCCGGGGCCTTCACACAAGCATTATTTTTTCTTTGCTTCCTGCATTTTAATAGAGACTCCATGGGTTTTTTGTGGGTTGGATTATGTACTTTGTTAATTTTCTATTGAAGCCCCATGGCATGTAATACACCTAATCTATTATGTAGTGTTTCAAACTAATGGAAGACAATGTTTAAGATGTTTACTTTTACAGATTATAGATGGTAATTAAAGTATCGGGTGACGTGTCTCACTCCATGAGATTGGGGCGTGACAATATTAATGTTTACGGGAAGTAATCTGGCATTTTGCTAGAGATAAGTGGCTCTTAATTTATAATACATGGGCAACAAGTGGTTTAAAAAGCCAAATATCAGCATTACTGTTTACCTCGAAATACGTGCAACAATTAAACTTATAAAGTAGTTAGAAGTATATGTGATTTTATTCAATATCAATTGATAAATGACGAATTAAATAAATGAATTGAACGGTAAAGATGAATCAAACTGGTATTGCAGCGATATGTCAGCCTAAATTACGAATAAGCTCAAGATCAGATATTAAGAACAATAGGAATAGTAGCAAAAATGTAAGCAATTAAAGAGCAGTATATTATTATTTCTCAGTAAGTGCATATGTATCCTTTTTACAAATGAATATGGCTCCTGTTTATATAGAAGAGTAATCCTAAATAAGGTACAACTCCAATTTCGGAAATAAAATCCACGATTGACGTCAATAACTGTAAACGGTTCTGTCAAACCAGAGATTTCCGCCGAGATTTATGGTCGATCACTGATATCTCGCTATTCTGTTCGATATTGGTCTTGCCCGATCTCGATCTTTGAGTCTTTATGTCTTCGAGCTCGAACTCGCTTCATTATGAGCTTAAACTCAAAGCAGACCCTCGAGCCCATAAAATCAGACATTCTCAATTTTAACCGTATACAATTACATATGGCTTAATAGCCTACTTGTGGACAAGCCATTTAAATCATATGTCTAACTTAAAAACAATAAATTGCCATAGCTTTATCATCTTGTCCTGGGAATGGCATTACTAACACGCAATCAAAGTTTGGATTATATCTCTTACTGTCAAAACTCATGAGCATAGTCATATTTGATTGTCAGGAAGTACATCGGTAATCCAAACAATGAAACTGAATCATTCATGTTAGTCATCATTTCTTGGTGAAATTAACCATATAAAGTGCGAGTCAGTCGGATTGTTTCATCTCTTTTGCTTTCCGATAGTACAATAATGGAGTAGCTTCTTATCCGTTCGCACATATTCCTTGTTGAAGGATTTTGATAGAATTTAAAATGTTTATACATACAGGCAATATAAAATAATTTTGGACTATCAAAATATATTTAACTTAACCTGTTGTAGCATGTTATATGCCTAGTTTATAAGACAATTCTAATTTCGTATTACTGTTGATAATTCTATTTAATTATCTGTCAGATGATCTGCTACGGTACAAATTATTATACACTGGATAAATTCTTATGGATAAGTCCTTTGAATCGTTCAGAGGGATATATGGACAAGGCACAAGAATTGCGAATTGCGAATTGCTCAGTAGGGCTCGGAGTTCTAAGCTACTATTCTTTAAAAGTACATCGATATCTCTAAAAAGATTTTGCCTTAAATTGCAAAATTTAGCCATTCAAGTTACGCGACTTGGTCAAAACTAGGCTACTTATCGCTTTTAATATATATTGACAAGCTGGCAACTCAATATTTAGAGGGTGTTTGGTTAACCTTATAAGCTGATCGAATTGGATTATAAATATTTTTTGATTTATTTATGCGTTTGGTAAACACTTAAAGTTCTTATAAATCAAGTGTTTATAAGCTAAAATCAGTTATAAGTCATAAGTTAGTCACCCCAAACTTATGGCTTTTTAGCTTATACGCACGTTTAGTTTGACCAAGTTTTTACTAGTCTATTCTTAATAATATTTTTGAATTCACAAAATATTTTTAAATTTTATAACTTTCTCTTCCTACTATATTCGCTATTCATCATTTCCTTTACAAAAAAAGGTTTTAAATCATAATCTTTTGTAAAGTTTTAAGAATATTTTAGTCATTTTAATAAAATAATAGTTTATCAATATTTCCCATCAAATACATTAACTGCTTATTATTAGTTTCAGCACGTTCATCCAAATATATAAATACTTATGTAAATAATTAGTTTCAGCACTTCAAACTTATATTCTATTTATAATTATCTCATCCACACATTCTTTTAATAGGAGAAATATGAAACGTTTTATTCCATGGAACTCAATCAATTAATATCACCAAGTTACTTATGCCTACTTTAACACGAGCCACTGACCGTTGTACCATTTTATTAGTGGCTTGAGTTAACACGTGGAAATGAAGATAAGTAAGATATGAGCCAGCAAATAGCTGGCACTAGTTACGGCTATGTGAATGGAGCTGAGTAAGTTTCAAAGACATTGGAACTAGTAATGATAATCCGAAAGGAAGAAATCAAAGGAAGAAGTTGCTTATAGTATAATTTACACGATGTTATTGATTTGATTAGATTAGGACCATTTGGAGTCAGATACTCGTGGCAAGAAGGTGATTTTAAGTTTGATTTGAGCAGTTGAGGCAAGTATCTTGCCTAACCTTGTGTGCGGGAATTTGCCCTTAGGATTTGAGTCTTCTATGTTGGTTGTAGTCCGTGTACGCGAGGTGACGAGTGCGTGCTCGAACTTATTAGTGGAAAATTTGCCCTTTTGGAATCTTAGGTCCTTATATTCACTGAGTATGAATTGTTCTTGGCATGATTGAATTTCCAAATTTCTAGTTTCACCTTTACTTTCCTAAATGTAGGATTTCTTACTTTTGAATTTACTCTTCTTCCCTATCTGACTCCTAACTGAATTATCTGAAGAATTTACTCCTTTTTACTGTCATGCTAGGTCCTCTTATCTGCTTATCTCAAATTGTAATTCTCTTCCTCTCATCCTATAATTGTTTTTGGTCTTAACTTAAGTTATGATTATTCTCCTGCTGCTTGTCCTTAAGTGAAATTATTGAATATCCTTTTAATTACTCAACATTAAAAGAAGTTTAGATACTCTATACCTTAGTTGACTTGCCCTTATATGGAGTTATCAGATTCATGTGAGTTTTCTTATTCTTGAATCGTGCATTTGGGCGCGACTCTTATACGTTATTTTTTTCTTCCTTGTTGAGATGTCCTTACTATGCCTAGTATTCTTTGTTGTGCTTATCCTTCGTGAACTAGCCTTGATTTTCTTGTGATCAAAGGTTCTTGAATTGATGTATCTACCGTATCTTGTAATATTGTCAATTGTTGTGGTTGTACTTATTATGGTGATGCACGAGGTTTATGTCGTACTGTTGTGGTTATTGTGATGCAGGAGGTTTCTGTCATGCAGTTGTTGATATGGGGGTTTGCACGAGGTTTCTGTTGTGCCGTGTTTTCTATTGATATTGCATATGCGGCGTGACAAGGCAGGATATGTATATGTGGGATGCGCATGTGGCGAGACAAGGTGGAACATGTTTATGCACGTGTGGCAAAATAAGGCGGGCATATACTTTACTATTGCACACGTGGCGAGACAAGGTGGGCTATGTCAGGGATTGTTTGTGATACTTGCGTTAACCTGGGGGTTTTTCTTGTTGATTGATATTGTGTACTGGAACACTTACTATGTGAGTTTATTTGTGTGAAAATTTGTGAGATGACAATGTACGTGTTGCCCTTTTCTTACCTTATGCTTATTGGTTGTTGAATAATGTTAGGACACCTGTACAAGCATACACGCAGTTAAGTACTATTAACGGATTTAGGGCTCCTCGTTGTTGTCAAGTATAGATACTCTTGTTGTACTTACTGTATGGGTGGAAATGACCCAATGGGCACGTGAGTCGTCCGTACAGTTAGTACTCATATGAGGGAGCAAGATGCCAAGTGTTAGGGTTCGAATATTGGGACCCGTAAGTGGTGGTTATCCAAGTGTTTTCCTTCTTTATCGAATTTACTGTGTTGTTAGTTATATTGTGTAGCATTTATGTGTACATCGTTTTCCCCTTTATTCCTATATTGATACTTGACCAGTTTATTAGACCAGTGGGTGTCTTGACTAGTCCTCATCACTACTTTACCGAGGTTAGCCTTGATACTTACTGGGCACCGCTATGGTGTGCTCATACTACTCCTCTGGGTATTTTTGTGCAGATCCAGGTATTGATCGTTAGTAGTTGTGAGAACTCTTGCCGAGGAGACTCAAGGTAAACCTGTCGTTGCGCTCACAGGTTTCAGAGTCACCTTTCTATTTTGCATTTACACTGTTTTTGCTTACTTCCAAATAGTTGTAATTAGAAGTTGTAGTAAATTCTATAAAGCTTATGACTTGTACTACCGAGTTTTGGGAATATGCAATGCATAGAGAATTATTTATTTTAGAAAAATATTAGATTTTATTATTATTGTTGTTATTCTATGAATATTAGGCTTACCTAGTCCTTACCTAGTCCTTAAGACTAGGTGCCATCACGATACCCAAGGGAGGAAAATTTGGATCATGACAGTAACCCTAAAGCAAAAGACTTAAATCTGCAAAAAGGAAGCAAATGAATGGATAAAATAGATACTTTGTCATGGACTAAAGGTAAAAAATGGGAGGAAGTTTGTATAAATTGATCACGGAATATGTTCTATAGTTCAGGAAAATGATTTTTGGACTTGTATGGTTTAAAAATGTTTTCCAAGTTACAATTCGTTTTGGTTTCAAAGTCTATTACTGAATTGAAAGAAATAGATTTCAAAGCCAAAAGTTGTTCAAATATTAGGAAAACAGATTTTTAAAGTAGATAGATTTCATTAACAAGATCTGACGTTCCCCGCAAATGGTTACTTGAAAGCTCTATGATTTTGTTAGATTGATTAGGTCTAAACCAACCAAAGGAATTAAATACTTACGGTACCCTTAACATAACAATCATCGTCCATAGAAAACAACAACACAAAAGATAGACTAATAAGAACCAAAAGGAATAATTGACTGGCTTCTCAGCCAGCATCCCATAAGGGATAATTTTGTTATTTCCGCCTCTATATCAAGCAGGATGAGAATATGATGTGCCCGACTCCATGTGGCGTTACGGCGTCGTCGAGGCTTAAAGTAGGACTCTTCGTTTATGGTGTTCGTGCAAAACAAAGAAAGAAAGAAAAAGGTTAAAAGAATCTTATTTAACGAACACGAGGGAAGATAGCATGAAGTAAACATCACATAAATTGTAGAACTCACACCAAAACAGACACTATAACATGTTATGTTAACTAGAAAAAACAAAGGACCTAACTCTTACTTAACAGAGCTAGATTCTTAAACATTAATAAGAAATAGACGAAAGAAGATATCATACTGTTGTATAATTTTAATAGTCTGTAGACTACTCCAACAAATACAAGTTACCAGGTTAACGCACGTATTTAAATACCAGATTCCAACCAAGACACATAATCAGTGGTAATAAACAGAGAAGAGTTCTTTAATAATTAAAAAAGAGCAATGGATTCTTAATATCTCTTAAAGAAAGTACTAAATACAGTGGGTTAGTAGTTATATTTCTCATCTCTTAGGAGAAGACATAGCCTCCTTTACGTATCGATACTATCTATTTGTGAAAGTAATTCTTTAAAGTCAGTTCTAGCTTAAGGTCCCAACTTAAGGATCCAATTTGAAAAAGTTATAAAGACTCGGGATAAAATAATTTGCACCTTATTCATATAACACCGGAATAAAGTCAGGCATGATCTAAAGATTTTACTTTAATGCTCAACCAATTTTAGTAGAGTTTCCAATGCAGTTTGTAACTATAGCAGTAACCTTATGAATGCACGAGCGCAAGGAATATTTTTCTAAAGTTATGGATGCTGTGACATTCTTTAACACATAAAGAGAAATAGTGCAACGACATATCACACAAGATCAGCCTATCGGTGCTTTTCCCTCAAAGACGGATCAATGAACGAGCAAATAAGTTTTCTAGGTTTTAAAGAAACAGTTCTATAATGCAACACGATCAGAAGTACCTGAATCAGCACAAAAATGTGCGGAAGGTAAGTCGAGACACTCGCTAAACAGACAACCTGTGCAAGATATTAACATAAAGCTAGCCATGAAAATAACATTAATGTAAGGCTAACACCGTAAAGATTATTAATCTAAAACCAAAAAAGAAATAATCAGAACACAATTGGCAACAAGAAGTAAATGGGTAATAAAGTAGCAACATACTCAGAACACAAATGAAATATGAGTGAACTCAAATTATGAAAATAGATGACAATTCAAGTAATCAAATCGTTCTCAATGCATGACTTACAACTAGAGTTACCCCGAGACGCCACACCTTGTAACCACAAATCATAAGCCACAATTCCGAATCTTACACGCATTGCACATCGTGTCCATATTATCAATCACCTTCGCATGGCAAATTTCACATGCTACCATGTATATTGTATCCGTGCAAATGCGAAATAAAATGCTCGAGGGTTTTATTTAAATACAATAAGGGATAATAACAATCTTGAATAAAGTAAGGCGTCAAATAAGATAATGTGTTTGTTTTAAAAAATAAATAAAGTAAAACTTATACAAAATAGAATATCAAATAAGTTTAGTTTTGAAATAATTACGGTGAAGTAAAATAGCATTTTTATAATTTAAGAAAAATATCAGAAAAGTTTATTTAACGAATTAAATATATAATTTATTAAAGTAAGGCGTGATAACAATTTCACGTAAAGTAAAGCATCAAATAGGGTAATGCTTTTAAATTGAGAACCCAATTAACGTAAAATGTCATAATCATTTAAAAATAGGAAAGCACTAAGTGACATAACGTGTTCTATCTTAAGAGTCATATAAAACGAAACATATTAATAATTCTTTTATGTAAGACCGTTATTTTACTAACAACTCTACAAAGTATGAGACAATGTGCCGTGACCTCAAACTCCCTCTGAATGATGTCGTGATGGCACCTAGTGTCTACGCTAGGTAAGCCTAATAAATAATAACAACTGAACAAATATATAATGACAAGTTATTGAAAGCGACTGAATAATACATAAACCATCTAAAAATAGAAACTCACAAGTACACACCCCAAAATAGGTGGAACTGAGTCATAAGATCCATAGAATGCAACTACAGTACAACTATATCATTGTCCGAAAGGAAATACAATAACAATAAAAAGAAGGGAAGGTGACACTAAGGTCTATGGATGTCGAGCATGCATACCTTAAAGTCTCCAGTAAAAGCAGCTAGCTAGAAATCTTTATCTATTGGCACGAGCGGACGTACCTGAATCTGCATAAAAAGATGTGCATAAGCATTCCTAGTAAGTATCAAGCCTAAGCTCAGCAAAGTAGCGACGGGACTAGGTCAAGACACCTACTAGGATATGAAATAGCCAGAATAAAAATGTAACACGAATACCTAACGGAAGTAAAAAATTATAGTGTTACAATGATCATATACAAACTACAACTGTTATAATATTAAAGAATGAAGCAACAACAAATATTCCCTCCACAACACTTTGTAACATGAAACAAACATCAAGAAACACAATTGTAACGACCCGGCCGGTCGTTCCGTGAGATTAGCCCCGTTTCCTCCGTTTCTACTTTATCATATGTTTCTTAGCCTATTTATATTGTGTTGGGTCGGTTGGTTCGGGTTCGGAGTGGTCGTGGTGAGAACAGAGACACTTAGTCTTTTAAATTAGCTTAATAGTTGAGAAACTCAACTGGGAGTTGACTTATTGGGAAACGACCTCGGAATGTGGATTTTATATCTCGGATAGCTTCGTTAGGTGATTTGGGACTTAGGAGTGTGTTCGGAATGAAGTTTTGATGTCCGGTGTAGAATTAGACTTGAATTTGCGAAAGTTAGTTTTTGGCAATTTCCGTTCGGCAGTGGAAAATAGGCTATCCGGGTCGGAATAGAATTTCGACAGTTGAGGCAGGTTCCTAATGTCATTTTGGATATGTGTGCAAAATTTCAGGTCAATCGGATGTGTTTTTGTTGGTTTCGGCATCATTGGCGAAATTTAGAAGTTTCAAAGTTCATAGGCTTGAATTTGATGTGATTTTGGTGTTTCTGCGTTGTTTTTGGTGTTTCGAAGGCTCGACTAAATTTTAATGATGTTATGGGATAGGTTAGTATGTTTGGTTGAGGTCCTGAGAGCCTCTGGTGTATTTCGGGTAGTTAACGAACCAACTATTGGCTTAAAACTTGGCACATTTTTGCTGGTGTGAGCCTCTGGTTTCCTTCTACGCGATCGCGGCAGGATGTTTGCGATCGCGTAGGACTAGTTAGGGGTGGCAGGATTTTTGTTATATGCGATCACGTAGTGGATTTCGCGATCGCGATCGCGTGAATGTGAGGTTGTTGTGCAGTGCGATCGCGTGGTGTCTATCGCGTTCGCATAGAGATGAAGGGGCACGTGAGTGGCTGAGCCGTTGTTCGTCACGATCGCGTGGAATGGTTTGCGATCGCGTGGGTCTATGTCCTGCTGAATCGCGATCGCATGTGTATGTCTGCGATCGCATAGTGTAATTTGATGGGTCAGCATATTCGTTCTTCGGGATCGAGTGGGAGCTTTCGCGATCAAAGTGAAGAAAGAGGGCTGGGCAGAACAATTTTTAAGTTCCAAATTCGGGGGTTCTTGGCCATAAGTTATTTTCTTCATTAGAGAGCTCGGGTGAAGGAGATTTTGGACGACCATTTTAGTGGGGTTCTTGTGGTAAGTGTTCTTCAATTATTTTTGGTTCAATTTCATGAATTTCTCTTGATTTCACCATGCAATTTGAGGAATTAAAGTACAAAAGTTGGAAAAAAATGGGAGGAGGATTTGAAAAATTCTTTTGGTGATTTAAGTGGAAGATTGTGGTCCGATTGTGGTGTTCTTGGTATGTATAGATTCGTAGGAAGATGAGGATTCTAGTGATGTAAATTTTATAGAATTTCGAGACATGGACCCGGGGCTCGGGTTTGGCCAAATTTCGAGAATTGTGTCTAAATTGATATTTTACGATTGGATTTTGTTCTTTTAGCGTATATTGATGATGCTAATCTTGTTTTGGTTAGATTCAGAGCATTTGGGAGCGTTTTCGAGGGGCAAGAGCATCACAGAGTAGCTTTTGGGCTGTTTTGAGGTAAGTAACGATTGTAACTCTAAACCTGAGGGTATGACACCCAGGTAATTGATATTGTTTTGGTAAATGAGGTGACACACATGCTAGGTGACGAGCGTGGGGTGTGCACCGATAGGGATTGTGACCTGGTCTGTCCCGTAGCGACTATTAAGCCGCGTATTCAATTTGAAACCTTACGATATCCTGTATTTTAGAAATTTATACTTGTTTATGGGCTGTGAGCCATGTTGGGTCCTTGTGCCGACCTGATTAGACCCTCAGAGGTAGTTTTACACTATTCTCACACTATCCGCATAGAACAATTGTGAAATCAGTCATGTTTCCTACTTGTTATTTTCACTGTTATCACACTGATTTGAAAACTCTGAGCAGTATTTTGGGCTGAGTCCCGTGAGTTGAGATGAATTGCCCAAGTGGCTTGTGAGGATGACTGAGTCGGACGAGAGCCGAGTATGTGAGGATAGTTATGGATCGGGCTGCACACCGCAACAATGTATATGTGTTAGGCTGAGCGCCGAGTATGTGAGGATAGTTATGAGACGGGCTGCACGCCGCAGCAATATATTTACTATATATTACATATGGATCGGGCTGCACGCTGCAGCAATATAGATTATATATATGGGACGGGCTGCACGCCGCAACAATATATGTTGTATATGGATCGGGCTGCACGCCGCATCAATATAGATATTGGATCGGGCTGCACGCTGCAGCAAATATAGCGCTTAGGTTGTAGGAGCCCCTCCAGAGTCTGTACACCCCAGTGGGCGCAGTCGAATATTATATGGATCGGGATACACGCCGCATCGTATGTTATAAGGATCGGGCTGCACGCCGCAACAATATATATATATATATATATACATATATAGGTGTTGGATCGGGCTGCCCGCCGCAGCAGTTATGTGTATTTCCTGGTACCTGCTGAGTACGAGTGTCTAGTGTGAGCATGAGATACTGAGAGTGGAGTCACGAGTGACTGAGAGGCTTGTCCGAGAGGCTTTATTGTGAGTGATACTGTGCTCAAGGGGCTTATATTTTATGAAACTACTGTTTTTCACTTTTCTTTACATTGAGCCTCTGATGATAATGTTGGACAAATGATTTTATGCGAGATTTTTAAATGGAGACTGGAGTTTTATGAAATATCCGGAATGTAGATTCCTGACATGATTTATTCATATACATTGTTATTCATTATATGGATTTACATTATTTATAAATGCTAGTCACTACACTCAAGATTTTAGTTACTTTGATTACTTAATGAGTTGGCGTACTCACATTACTCCCTGCACCTCTATGTGCAGATCAGGGTATCAGACCATCTCACTAGTTTCTTTCTGGACGTGCTTGGAGTTTTTTCAAGGATCGAGGTAGCTACTAATCGTACCCAGCTCACCTACTTTCCTTTTCTCAAATCATAGTTTTTGTCTTTTGTACTTCAGACTTTTGTAGTAGCAAGTCACTATATTGTACATTGTATTTACAGTCCTAGATGCTCATGATAGTTGACTCCAGGTTTTGGGAATGTGTATAAATTGTTCATCTCATTTTTTGTTGTTTTAAAATCTGCTAATTTTGGGAAATTATGAAATATTATGATAGTCTGAAATGGTTGGCTAGCCTAGTTCCATGATCGGCGCCATCACGGTCGGCTTAGGATTTGGGGTCGTGACAAGTTGGTATTAGAGCGTACGTTACATAGGACTCAACGGTCATGAGCAGGTTTATTAGAGTACTACGAATCGGTACGAGGACGTCTGTACATATCTTCGAGAGGATGCAGAACCCTTAGGAACGATCTCATTTTTCTTGAATTCTGTCATGCCATTTTGTTGATTCTGGAAATATAAACTTCTGTTGTTTCATTCTCTCACAGATGGTGAGGACTCGCGCTAGCGATCAGGGTGATCAGCCACCAGCTAGGCCGGTGAGAGGTCGAGGCCGTGGTAGAGGTAGGGGCCAGCCCGTGCGGCAGCCAGGCAGTATCAGTTGATCCCCCTACTATTCAGGATCAGGTTCCCACCGCAGATGCTCCAGCGGGACAGGCTCAGGCACTGGCAGTGCCTATTGTTATTCCGGATCTTCAGGAGACCTTGGCTCAGATCTTGACTGCGTGTACCATCCTTGCTCAGGCAGTTGCCGCTACTTCTCAGGCCGGGGGAGTCATTCAGACTCATGTTTCCCGGACACCAGAGCAGGTTACTCAGGCCCATCAGACACTGGGGGCCGTTCCAACTAAGCCGGCTGCTCCAGTTCAGGACTTCGTGGTTCCAGCTATGCCAGATGATGAGCAGTATAGGCTGGAGAGGTTTAGCAAACTTTATCCTCCGACATTCAGTGGTGCTGAGGGTGAGGATGTCCAGGGTTTTCTGGATAAGTGTCAGCGAATGTTGCGTACTGTTGGGATTCTGGAGAACAATGGGGTCTCGTTTGCTACTTTTTAGTTTTCTGGTGCTGCTTTAACTTGGTGGGAGTATTTTGAGAGGCGTAGGCCTGTTGGTTCAGCACCCCTCACCTGGCAGTAGTTCTCCACTATCTTATTGGACAAGTATGTACCCTAGTCGCACGGGGAGGACCAACGCAGGCATTTTGAGCAGCTGCGTCAGGGGGAGCTATCAATGACGCAGTATGAGATGCGATTTTCAAAGTTGGCTCGTCATGCCACTGAGTTGGTCCCTACTGATAGGGAGAGGATTAGGAGGTTCGTGGATAGCCTCACTTATCAGATCCGCCTTTTCATGACTCGGGAAAGAGTGCCAGGTGCTACCTTCGAGCATGTTGTTAACATTGCTAGAGATATTGAGTCGGTTCGCCGCCAGGAGTGGGTGGAGAGGGAGGACAAGATGCCTCGTGGATCGGGTAGTTCTAGTGGTGCTCATTCTAGGGGGCAGTCTTAGCATAGTAGAGGTCGTTCATTCTGGCCTCCTCGATAAGGCTGCCCAGCCCATAGTGGTGCATCTTCGAAGCATGGTCCCTGCTTTTCTCAGCCAGGCAGTTCTTCATTTGGTTCCCTTCCAGCCTAGAGTGCAGCTCGAGCACCATCAGTTCATGATTCTCCTAGTGGACATTCTGGTGCCAGGGGTTCTTTTCAGTTCCCGACTCCATCTCCAGGGATTTGTTATGAGTATGGAGAGTTCGAGCATATGAGGAGGAAGTGTCCTCATCTTCTTGGAGGTCCATCTCAGCTGAAGAGCCAGCCTTCAACTTCGGCTCCAGTTACTTCACCACCCACCCAGGCAGCCAGGGTGGTAGTCAGACAGCTAGAGGCCGCCCTAGAGGGGGAGGTCGAGCAGGTGGAGGACAGGCCCGTATGTATGCATTTCCAGCCAGGCCAGATGCTATGGCCTACGATGCAGTGATCGTAGGTATTGTCTCAGTCTGTCGCCGAGATGATTTGGCTTTATTTGACCCTAGTTCTACATATTCCTATGTTTCTTCATATTTTGCCCATTTTTTGGATATACCCCGTGTGTCTTTAGTTACATCTGTTCATATGTCGACTCTGGTGGGCGATACTATTGTTGTGGATCGTGTGTATCAGTCATGTGGGATATCTTTTGGGGGTCCAGAGACCCGAGTGGACATACTATTACTTAGCATGGTCGATTTTGATTGGGCATGGACTGGTTATCTCCCTGTCATGCTGTGCTTGATTGTCTCGCTAAGACCGTGACCTTAACTATGCTAGGATGTCTGCGGGTTGAGTGGAGAGGTTCTTCTGAGTATGTGCCTAGCAGGGTGATTTCCTACCTGAAGGCTCAGCATATGGTTGAGAAGGGGTGTTTATTGTATCTGGTTTTGTGAGGGATGTCAGTGGTGAGACTCCCGCTATTGATTTGATTCTATGGTCCGTGACTTTCTGGACGTGTTTCCTGCAGACCTGCCAGGCATGCTACCTGACAGGGACATTGATTTTGGTATTAACATGGTTCTAGGCGCTCAGCCTATTTCTATCCCACCTTATCGTATGGCACCAGCGAAGCTAAATGAATTAAAGGAGCAGCTTAAGAAACTCCTAGATAAGGGGTTCATTCGGCCTAGTGTCACCTTGGGGTGCACCGGTGTTGTTTGTAAAGAAGAAGGATGGTTCTATGTATATGTGTACTGATTATCGACATCTGAACAGGGTTACGGTGAAGAATCGATATCCCTTGCCTCGTATAGATGACTTGTTTGATCAGTTGCAGGGTGCCAGAGTATTTTCCATGATTGACTTGCGTTCCGGCTATCATCAGTTGAAGATTCAGGGGCCAGACATTCTGAAGACTGCTTTCAGGACTTGATATGGTCATTATGAGTTTCTGGTTATGTCGTTCAGGCTGACCAATACCCCAACAGCCTTTATGCACTTGATGCACAGTGTATTCCGGCCTTATCTGGATTCTTTCGTCATCGTGTTTATTGATGATATCTTGGTGTATTCCCAATCTCGGGAGGATCATGAGCAGCCTTTGAGAGTTTTGCTTCAGACCTTGAGAGAGAGAAGATTGTATGCAAAATTTTCGAAGTAGGAGTTCTGGCTTGATTCAGTAGCGTTCTTGGGACACATGGTGTCTAGTGAGGGTACTCAGGTTGTTCCAAAGAAGGTAGAGGCGGTGCAGAGCTAGCCTAGACCGACATCAGCTACCGAGATTCGCAGTTTCCTTGGTTTGGCAGGGTACTATCGCCGTTTCGTAGAGGGATTTTCATCTATTGCAGCACCTATAACCAGACTAACCCAGAAGGGTGCTTAGTTCAGGTGTACTGAGGAGTGTGAGGAGAGATTTCAGAAGCTCAAGTTATGTTTGACTACAGTACCGGTGTTGGTTTTGCCTACGGGCTCAGGTTCTTATACAGTTTATTGTGATGCCTCGAGAGTTGGCGTTGGAGCGCTTTTGATGCAGGACGGTAGGGTGATTTCCTACGCATCCAGACAGTTGAAGGTGCACGAGAAGAATTATCTAGTGCACGATCTTGAGCCAGCAGTTATTGTCCACGCCTTGAAGATTTGGCGTCATTATTTATATGGAGTGCATTGTGAGCTTTTCACTGATCACCATAGTTTGCAGCATCTGCTTAAGCAGAAGGATCTGAATTTGCGTCAGAGGAGATGGTTGAGCTTCTCAAGGATTATGACCTCACTATTTTATATCATCCGGGGAAGGCCAATATAGTGGTCGATGCCCTGAGTCGGTGAGCAGAGAGTTTGGGGAGTCTAGCCTACCTTCCAGTAGCAGAGCGGCCATTGGCACTTGATGTTTAGGCCTTAGAGGGTCAGTTAGTGAGACTGGACCTATTAGAGCCCCCGCGGGTATTGGCTTGTGTAGCCTCCAGGTCTTCTCTTTATGATCAGAAAAGAGCATGCCAGTATGATGATGCATACTTGATCATTCTTCAGGACAAGGTCCGTCGCGGTGATGCCAGGGATGTAGTTATTGGCGATGATGAGGTTATGAGGATACAGGGCCGGATTTGAGTGCCCAATATGGATGGACTTCGAGATTTGATTCTAGCTGAGGGCCATATTCGCGGTATTCCATCCATGGTAGGAGGTGCAGATCTTCTGTTGGTTAGTTTGAGCCGGGCGAGGCTAGGCTATTGGGCACAGACTTGGTTCAGGATGCGTTGGGCAAGGTGAAGTTGATTCAGGAGCGGCTTCGCATGACGCAGTCTAGGAAGAAGATTTATGCGGTCCGGAAGGTCCGACATGTGTCTTTCATGGTTAGGGAGAAGGTGCTGCTGAAGGTGTTACCCATGAAGGGTGTTATGAGGTTCGGGAAGAGGGAGAAGCTGAGTCCCCGGTTTATTGGACCTTTTGAGGTGCTTCAGAGGATTGGGGAGGTGGCTTATAGGCTTGCCATGCCTCCCGGATTATCGGGTATTCATCCAATGTTCTATGTTTCGATGCTCCGGAAGTATGTTGGTGAACCGTCTCATGTTTGGGACTTCAACACGGTTAAACTAGAGGGTGATATGTCATATGAGGTAGAGCTAGTGGCTATTTTGGGTCGTCACAGGAAGTTGAGGTCCAAGGATATAGCTTCAGTGAAGGTTCAGTGGAGTGGACAACCGATGGGGGATGCCACCTGGGAGACAGAACGGGAGATACGGAGCAGATATCCTCACTTATTCGAGACTCCAGGTATGTTTCTAGACCCGTTCGAGGATGAACGTTTGTTTAACAGAGGGAGGATGTAACGACCCGACCGGTCGTTCCGTGAGATTAGCCCTGTTTCCCCCGTTTTGGCTTTATCATATGTTTCTTAGCCTATTTATGTTGTGTTGGGTCAGTTGGTCCGGGTTTAGATTGGTCGTGGTGAGAGCAGAGACACTTAGTCTCTTAAATTAGCTTCATAGTTGAGAAAGTCAACTGGGAGTTGACTTATTGGGAAACGACCTCGGAATGTGGATTTTATGGCTCGGATAGCTTCATAAGGTGATTTGGGACTCAGTAGTGTGTTCAGAATGAAGTTTTGATGTCCGGTGTAGGATTAGGCTTGAATCGGCGAAAGTTACTTTTTGGAAATTTCTGGTCGGTAGTGGAAAATAGGCTATCGGGGTCGGAATGGAATTCCTACAGTTGGGGAAGGTTCGTAATGCCATCTTGGATATGTGTGCAAAATTTCAGGTCAATCGGATGCATTTTGGTTTGTTTCGGCATCATTGGCGAAATTTAGAAGTTTCAAAGTTCATAGGCTTGAATTTGATGTGATTTTGGTGTTTTGTGTTGTTTTTGGGGGTTTCTAAGGCTCGACTAATTTTGAATGAAGTTATGGGATAGGTTGATATGTTTGGTTGTGGTCCGAGGGCCACTGGTGTGTTTCGAGTGGTTAACGGACCAACTCTTGGCTTAAAAACTTGGCAGATTTTTGCTGGTGTGAGTCTTTGGTTTCCTTCTACGCGATCGCGGAAGGACGTTTGCGATCGCGTAGGCCTAGATAGGGGTGGAAGGACTTTTGTTATATGCGATCGCGTGGTGGAGGTTTCAATCTCGTGGGTGAGAGGTTGTTGTGCAGTGCGATCGCGTTCACATAGAGTTGAAGGGGCGCGTGAGTGGCTGAGCCGTTGTTCTTCGTGATCGCATGGAGTGGTTCACGATCGCGTGGGTTTATGTCCTGCTGAATCGCGATCACGTGTGTATGTCTGCGATCACGTAGTGTATTTGATGGGGAAGCAGATTCGTTCTTCGCGATCACGTGAGAACTTCCGCGATCGCAGTGAAGAAAGAGGCCTTGGCAGAACAATCTTTATGTTCCAAATTTGGGGGTTCTTGGCCATAACTTATTTTTTTCATTAGAGAGCTCGGGTGAAGGAGATTTTGGACGATCTTTTAAGTGGGGTTCTTGTGCTAAGTGTTCTTCAATCATTTTTGGTTCAATTTCATGAATTTGTCTTGATTTTCACCATGCAATTTGAGGAATTAAAGTAGAAAAGATGGAAAAAAATGGGAGGAGAACTTGGAAATTTTTTTGGTTATTTGAGTGGGAAATTGTGGTCCGATTGTGGTGTTCTGTGTATGTATAGAATCGTGGGAAGATGAGGATTCTAGTGATGTAAAGTTTATAGAATTTCGAGACGTGAGCCTGGGGCTCGGGTTTGGCCAAATTTCGAGAATTGTGTCTAAATTGATAATTTTCTTTTGGGTTTTGTTCCTTTAGCGTATATTGATGATGTTAATATGGTTTTGGTTAGTTTCGGAGCATTTGGGAGCCAATTTGAGGGGCAAGAGCATCGCGGAGTAGCTTTTGGGCTGTTTTGAGGTATGTAACGATTGTAACTCTAAACCTCAGGGTATGCCACCCTGGTAATTGATATTGTTTTGGTAAATGAGGTGATGCACCTACTAGGTGACGAGCGTGGGGGCGTGCACCAATAGGGATTGTGACCTGGTCCGTCCCATAACAACTATTAAGCCGCGTATTCGATTTGAAACATTGCGATATCCTGTATTTTAGAAATTTATACTTGTTTATGAGCTGTGAGCCTTGCATCGGGCCTTGTGCCGACCTGTTTAGACCCTCAGAGGTACTTTTACACTATTCTCACACTATCCCGATAGAACAATTGTGAACTCAATCATGTTTCCTTCTTGTTGTTATTTTTACTGTTATCACACAAATTTGAAAACTCTGAGAAGTATTTTGGGGTGAGTCCCGTAAGTTGAGATGAATTGCCCAAGTGGCTTGTGAGGATGACTGAGTCAGACCGAGAGTCAAGTATGTGAGGATAGTTATTGATCGGGCTGCACGCCGCAACAATGTATATGTGTTAGGCCGAGAGCCGAGTATGTGAGGATAGTTATGGGGTGGGATGCACGCCACAGCAATATATTTACTATATATTACATATGGATCGGGCTGCATGCCGCAAAATATAGATTATATATATGGGACGGGCTGCACGCTGCAACAATATGTTATATATAGATCGGGCTGCACGACATAGCTAATATAGTGCTTGGGTTGTAGGAGCCCCTCCAGAGTGTGTACACCCCCAGTGGGCACAGTCGACTATTATATGGATCGGGCTGCCCGTCGCAACCTATGTTATAAGGATCGGGCTGCACGCTGCATCAGTATATATATATATATATATATATATACTGATGCAGCGTGCAGCCCGATCCTTATAACATAGGTTGCGACGGGCAGCCCGATCCATATAATAGTCGACTGTGCCCACTGGGGGTGTACACACTCTGGAGGGGCTCCTACAACCCAAGCACTATATTAGCTATGTCGTGCAGCCCGATCTATATATAACATATTGTTGCAGCNTATATATATATATATATATATATGTGTGTGTGTGTGTGTGTGTGTGTGTGTGTGTGTGTGTTTGATCGGGCTGCCCGCTGCAACAGTTGTATGTATTTACTGGAACTTGCAGAGTACGAGTGTCTAGTGTGAGCATGAGATACTGATAGTGGAGTCACGAGTGACTGAGAGGCTTGCCCGAGAGGCTTTATTGTGAGTGATACTATGTACGAGGGGCTTATATTTTATGAAACTACTGTTTTTCACTCTTCTTTACACCGAGCCTCTGATGATAATATTGGACAAATGATTTTATGCGAGATTTTAAATGGAAACTGGAGTTTTATGAAATATCCGGAATGTAGATTCCTGACTTGATTTATTCGTTTTCGCTGTTATTCATTATATGGATTTACATGATTTATAAATGCTCGTCACTACACTCAAGTTTTTAGTTACTTTGATTACTTACTAAGTTGGCGTACTTACGTTACTTCCGGCACCTCTGTGTGCATATCCAGGTACCAGACCATCTCACTAGTTTCTTTCCAGACGTGCTTTGAGTTTGTTCGAGGATCGAGGTAGCTGCTCAGTGTCCCCAGCTCACCTCCTTTCCTTTCCTTAGATCATAGTTTTTGTCTTTTGTACTTCAAACTTTTGTAGTAGCAAGTCACTATATTGTACATTGTGTTTACAGTCCTAGATGCTCATGACAGTTGACTCCAGGTTATGGGAAAGTTTATAAATTGTTCATCTCATTTTTTGATGTTTTGAAATCTGTTAATTTTGGGAAATTATGAAATATTATGATAGTCGGAAATGGTTTTCTAGCCTAGTTCCATGATAAGCGCCATCACGGCCGGCTTAGGATTTGGGGTCGTGAAAACAACGAGGTGCCGACTCGTGTATAATGAAATAAAACTAAAGTACCGCCTAATATTAACCTTTCTCGATTCCAGTCACAATAATTCCTTATACTGCCGTGTGAGCCTTATATTTTCAAATAGTTTCTGAAAACAGTTTTCCCGAAATAGCTCCTCTCACTTTAGTCCCACCTTATGCCGCCACATGCACATCAACCCAATCCTTATACCATCGAATGCACATCAATAACATATTACAATAACAACTCGCAGCATAAATGCCCACATTTCACAACTTACCAACACTAACCATATCAATGTTACAAAAATAATAGCCCATGGCTCCACCATAACGTATACAAGACTACCCACAAAAATAATGGATGGATGCTCAATAAGATTGATGTTTCAAAAATAACCAGCATCGTCTTAACGTATTAACGACTTTCACAACTTCAACATCAAATAACATAACAATGAGAAAGCAATATATAACACGACATTAGATAAGACTAGCTCACAATAAAGGAAATAATCTCCAAGAATGAATATCAAATAAGGAAAGTCAACAAGTAAAGAGGCAACATGAATAAGTAATTCAATAATGATAATTAACAATGAAGCGATAACATGTAACAATAAAGGGGGCAACAAGTTCAACTAAAGCATGAGAGTACTTTAGCAAGTAGGACGTAGAACATAAGTCCCACCTTGACTATGCAAATTTATAACATAATATGTCATTTCAATTAAAGCATATATATAGTCTAAGTATCCTAAACCGGTCAAATACTATGTATAACCCGTGCACCTATTGGTCACCTTGCGTACACAGATTTTATTTATCACAATTAAACCAAACAATGCCAATCCTAAGCGGTATCCCCCCCCCCCCCCCCCCCCCCCCCACCACCACGAAGTTAGGCAAGACACTTACCTCAACTAGGCCAATTCAATACTCGAAAATAGATTTTTCCTTAAAATCCGCCTCCACATGGCTTAAATCTAACCGCAATCGACTCAATATCATCAAACAATGCTAAGTAACTCAATTGCAATAGATAAAGTTAAGAGTTTTACACTTTTCCCAAAAGTCAATTCGCGGCTCGCCCGGTCAAAAACCCGGGTCTAATAGTAGATTATGTCTACCTATGACCCCACGAGTTTATATATGTATTAGTTTCAAATTCGGAGTCCAAATCGACTCTCAAAACTTAGTTTCTTATTTTTCAAAAATTTGACGGAGTTTCATTAATTTCTATTCTGGTTCACATGAGTTGATGTAAAAATCTAAGATATGTTAATGAAATATGATTAGAAATAGTTTAGAATCACTTACCCAAGGTTTGTTGGTGAAAATCACCTCTCCAAATCTCCTCCTACCGAGTCTATGGTTCATTTAATGAACTCAAAAATCCCGTCGCCCAAAAATCCCGAGTCTATGGGTTTGAAAATGCGAACCTAACTGACTTGACCTACCTTCGCAAATGCGAACTCAGACCTCGCAAATGCAAGATCAGAGGCCTGCATAGAACACCAACAACCAGAAATTCCAACAACACTCTGTTAAGCGTCCGAAACTCACTCGAGCCCTCTGGCCTCTAAACCCAAACATCCACACAAGTCAAAAAATACCATATGAACTCACTCGTGCGATCAAAAAACAAAAATAACATCTAAAGCTACGAATTGAACTCTAAAACACATTATTTTATAAGAGATTTTCAAGAACTTCAAAAATTTTAACTAAGCGTCTTAATCCTATCAAATCAACACCGAACGACGGCAAATATTGAAAACAAGTTCTAAATGCCATAATGCACCTATTCCAAGTCCCAAAATCAATTTTAGAGCTCAATAGCTAAATGTCAACATACGGTCAAACTTTTCAACACAAATTTTGGTAAATCAACACAAATCAACCTATGGACTTCCAAAATCAATTCTGGGCATACGCCCAAGTCGTAAATCACGATATGAAGCTATCAGAATCATAAAAATACAGTTCTGGGGTCCTTTTCAAAAAAGTCAATGCTTGGTCAATATTTTCAAATTTAAACTTCTAAGTCTAGAATCAGGGGTCCAAATCAACCCGAAAGCTTCCCGGAATGAAACTAATCAACCCTGCAAGTCATAAAGATATAATCACACAAGTGTGAAGTAATAAAAGGTGTAAGGATGGCAATTACACAAAACGACCGATCGAGTCGTTACATAATGACTCCATGCAAGTAAATTCACCATAAAACTCAATTCACCAAGTAACACCGAGGCACATGTGGGCACGTTAAGGAAACACAATAAATCATGTATAATGCATGAATCAAATAAGAAGTCACAATCGTTCCTACACAAAAATAACCAAATATACTCAAAATACTAGTGAGATGATTTTAGGAAAAACTATAATTGTTCAAATCAAAAAGCCTTTCAACTATATAATGTACATGAAAAATCACACTGAGGTACCTCACCTCATATCCATATTTCTCAATTAAAAATCACAACCTTTCCTTATACCACCGCGTGAGCCTTAATTTTGGATATTTTTGAAAACATTTTCCGAAACAGGTACATGCACTTTAGCCCCCTTATGTTGTTGCGTGGCTTCAAGTAATTCCCTAATAAGAAACACAAACATAAATCACACCTTATGTCGACGCATACAAATTAATCGCTATTCTTATACCACTGTGTCACGACCCAAAATCCATAAGGTCGTGATGGCGCCGGACACCACTGTCAGGCAAGCCAATCATTAAATGGTTAAGTTAAATTTCCTGTTTTAGCATTTTTTGAAATCATTACCCTTCACTTTATTACATATTAACTAAATAAAATCCGGTAAGTAAATACGGCAGTTTAATATTCCATTTTTATAAAATACATCCTAAACACATCCCAGAACCCGGTGTCACAAGTGCATGAGAAAATTCTAAGAATTAAACATGTACTACTATACTTGTCCGGAATACAAACTGGACAAGGAATTTAAAGTAAATAAAATACATATGAGGAAGACTCTGCCGGCTGCAGATCGTCTCTAGATGGTGCAACTCGTCTATGTCTCCAAGTCAGTCACATCACTGCGTCAAGCAGGGCCACTATCTTTGAATGTACCTGTGCAATAAAAATGCACAGCAAGTGTAGCATGAGTACGAAAACAACGTGTACTCAGTAAGTATCCCACCTAACCTCAAAGAGGTAGTGACGAGGGGTCGACTTTGACACTTACTAGAGGTCAAACATTAATATAACTAAGGGTGACACTAAGCATGGATATCGAAGACAACTTAACTAGTAGCAACGGAAAATAGCAACTTCTTTCAAATTTAATATTCTTAAATCCTCGTCCTTTCAGTTGACAATTTAAAATCTCCAGGCCAGTAATCAAGTAAAAATCATAGCAAGTATGCAGTAAATATCATGCGCAAGCAATGCCGAGGGTTGAACAGCCCGAACCAACATAAATGTAAACTGTGCACTGCCGAAGGGTCGAACTGCTCGAACCATAGATGCATCTAATAACCCGCCGTGGCGTACGGCCCGCTCCCATGAGAGTAGTGGAATAAATCACCCCGCTCGCGAAATATAAATTGCGAAGCCGTCACACACAGTCATGGAAAATTTCTCTTTTAAAGGTCACAAAAAATAGTATTTAAATCTTTTTATTTTCTAGAAATCCTTTTTTCCAAGTTCGGTAAATTTTAAACACTTCATTTTCAACAATAAGGTTACAATTACGGCAAATAAAACATGCTTTCGGGTCCTAGACTACCCGGACATAAACATAATAGTAGCTATGCACGGACACTCATCACCTCGTGCGTACGTAGCCCCCACAAATAGTAGCACATATTTAATTAGTTCACCTATGGGGACAATTCCCCCTCACAAAGTTAGAAAGGAGACTTACCTCGCTTTAGAATTCCATAATCGGCTTCCAAGCCCTTCTGAAGACTCCAATTGATGCACAACGCCCCAAAACTAGTGTTGCTTGGTGAAAATCTCTCCTTGAGCTCTCCAAAATCGTCCAAACCAAATGAAAGAAATGAAAGAAATGTGTTATAACTCGTGTTTAAAACAATCTACCCAAGCTTCATCGAGTTGTACCCTTGCGTTGTGTAGGCTGTACATCCTATTACAATTTTCCCTTGCTGTACACCTTATGTTGAAACGTCCATAGCTCCTTGTAGAAATATCCAAATGACAAACGGTTTGAAGATTAGAAACTAGACTAGAATATCTTTAATTTATAGGTTTTACATCATATAACTCTTTATATATTCCAAGATACGAGCTTCTAAAATCGGCTCCATGCATCAGAAAATTCTGTCGAAATTGCTCCACCAGCCATCTTCAATCGATCATAACTTTCCGATAAAATGTCCAAATCATGAATGGTTTAACTTTCTGTATACTAAAATGGAAGGGCTGAAACTTTTATGTTTTGCAAAGTTACAGACTCCTTGTAGATTTCAAGATATAAGCTTCAAAATTCAGCTCCGCGATTGCACTAGTTGCTGTGAAAACAGTGTTCTGCAGAAAAGTTCAGCAACTCTTTTGTCCGTAATACATTCCGTTAACCTTCCGAAATCCACCTGAGGCCATCGGGACCTTAACCAGTTATACCAACATGTCCCAAAACATGATACGAACTCGCTCGAGGCCTCAAATCACATCAAACAACGTCGAAATCATGAATCGCACTCCAATTCAAGCTTTATGAACTATGAAATTTCAAACTTCTACATAAGATGCCGAAACCTATCAAATCACGTCCGATTGACCCCAAATATTGCACACAAGTCATATTCGACCTTATGGACCTGCTCCAAATTTCGGAATTGGAATTGGAATCCCACCCCGATATCAAAAAGTCAAACTCTCGGTCAAGTTTCTCAAAAACCTTCAAATTTCTATCTTTAGCCAAATGACTTCAAAATGACCTACGGACCTCCGAATTCACTTCTAATCGCGCTCCCAACTCCAGAATCACCATACGGGGGCATTTCCTGATTCAGAATCCCAAACGGACATCAATAACCTCGAAATGCACTTCAACCCAGACTTATGAAATTCCTTCTAAAATGCTAACTTCTACAATATACGCCGAAATGCTCCCGGGTTATCCAAAACCCGATCCGGACATACGCCCCAGTCCAAAATCACCGTACAAACCTGCTAGAACCTTCAAATCCTGATTTCGAGGTCGTTTACTCCAAATTCCAGTCTTAGTCGATTCTTCCTACTTAAGGCTTCTGAAATGAGAATTTTCTTTCCAATTTGACTCCGAACTTCCCGAAATTCAATTCCGACCACACCTACAAGTCATAATACCTGAAACAAAGTTGCTCATGACTTCAAACCGTTGAACAATGCGCTAGAGCTCAAGACGACCGGTTGGGTCGTTACATTCTCTCCCACTTAAACATACGTTCGTCCTCGAACGTGCCAAGAGCTGCTCTGGAGTTATCTGAAATCGCTGTTTAACATCACGTGCACCTGTCCGTGCTACCACAACTCAGATAAGCACATTAGCTTGATCAAATATGAAGATATCCTCTTTTATCCATACAATAAGCTCAGAACCCAGTTCCATCACCTGAAATTCTCTGCCAGGCTTGTTTCCAATATATAAACACTGTATCAACTACCACACGAGGTACCAAAACATGACTGTGTACCTTTGCTGAGTTAGCACCATGCACCGCATAATTCACCATCTAACCACAATGACATTCGATGAACCTTAATAGCCAAAATTCAACGGATCTGATGCTCCCAATGCATCTGCTGATATACCTACACATCCTGCTATAATGTTGACGATACCACCATAACGGAGGAGATGTGTAGAAATTTCTAACCAATTGCAGAGTTAACCAAACGTTGATTCTCTCCTTTTTGACTAAATTCATCACCTCATTACTATGCTAATACTGTCCTTTGTTCTTTACCATAATTCACAAAATCTTATCGCACTGATCCCTGATCCAATAGTCTCGTCTCACCCAGTATGAGTTGCTCAGAAAACCAATCACCCCATACATGACCAACAGTCTCACACGATGCCAGAATGCGCCAATAGGCCACAATTCGAACATGATACATAAGGAAATGACTTAGGAAAGGACTACTCAACTCACACAACTAACATGGATTTCCTTAGAAAAATAGGAAGAAAAACACAAGAAAATAAATATAGGAACCTCACTCAACATCACCCTGTTGCGGTGTGCAACCCAATGCAAATAGTATACCCGTGGCGGCGTGCCACCCGATCCCATCATAAAATTCACATAAGGAGATATACACAAGGCTGAATTGCTCACCATTACAAATTACTGAATACAGGTCATAAGCATGCTAAGTGAATAATACCATCCTGGGGAGACTGATAGAGCCATATGCTACAAAAATTAAGCACAACTAAGGTGCGATATATATATACACTCCGAAATCTCAAGAGCCCTCATGCTCACATAACATCATCACTATGCTGAATCTTAACACATAAGAATTTCTCGAGCCGTTTCACAACTCACACGACACAATAATAACATTACATAAAATGAAGGAAGACGGAACAACATACGATATTCCAGCACCCATCTTTGAGGAGCTCTATACTGAAAGGAACACATCTGCCTCACATGAAGCCTATACTCCTGTTTTAACCCATTCAAACACTTCAAGCTGATTTTGCTCGCACCGAACTAGGTTGATAGCCTTACCTGGGTCCATAATAACCCACTTATTCTCATGAAACGCAGGAATAACCATCATAGCCGGGGCAACACCCCACAATCCATAACACAATGAACTGAACGCCTCCCAAGCATAAATTCTCACATACGCAATATTACACTTCCTTATACTCAGTCTAAATCTTCAATCCATTACGTGACTACATGTCACACTCATAAGATCTTCCCGTGGTCATGCTCCCACGATCTTTCCCACAAGGTAACAAGTCTGCGCATCCATACCACCGGCCACACTAATACTGCAAAACACATCAAGAACCCATGACCAGGATACAAAGCCTCTTTCACCAAACACCGATCTCAGGTGACACTGGAGACAATACCAGCTTACTCTAGACATTCAAATCCCTTGTTCTTTCTCACCCGAGCTCATGAGATCCTTGTCAACACTGAACCGCAATCTTGATCCTTGCTTCCAATTACATACTGCTTACTGCACCTGCATGCCAATATGAGATAGCGCAGGAATTCCATCATAACTCTTGAACCACTAATAGGGTGAACACCCCTTCATATAGAAACCCTTTTTTTTCTTTTCTCACCTTAATTCAAGAGAAACATAACAACACACGAGTGAATTCTCATAATCACAAAACAAGCAAATCCTCAGGGGATATTCTATACCCCCATGATTCTTCCGGGATCCGCCTACCCCTGACAAGCCATAATACTTGAATGCTTCCAAATAAATCCATTATGATGGCCGACAAGTCTCGCACACACCGGCACAAACTACATGCATAACTTAATAACATTGAAGGAACTGATCACTGTCGCACATGTGCCATTCCAACCATGGCTAACCAATCTATCTTTTTTTAATCATCCTTAATCGCCTCAGAAACAATAGTAACCCCATTCAACTCATAACAAACTCAATCCTCACTCATCCTGAGTGGCCTTGACTCACGAGACCATGCTATCTCAATCCCACAAACCGTCTCATACCCTTCTGAAAAATATCATAGAACACTCCAACCATTTTCCCTTTCTCAGAAATTATACTGTAAAAGCTCAATTCTTAATCACACTGCTGCCTGAAACCCTTAAACACCGCACTCTTAACCTTCGAGTTTGCTAGGACCGCTATTAAGAGTCACCACTCTGAGTTGGCCCCGAATACAATCAACTGCAAGGCTCTTCTAGCAGACAAACACCCTTTAATGAGGCACATGACTGAGTCACTACCCTAACAACTCGCCTATGCCTTAAACATAAATTCTGAATCTTCCAAAGCCTAACCTTGGTCCAATAGGGCCAACTTTTAAACACATTTATCAAATCCCATGCATAATTACCATTTCACTCATTTCCCCTTAGCTGCAATAACTTGCCAATACGCCGATAATCCGCAACCCCATGAGAATATAATCCTGCAACCCAATTGCAGGCGATGTGACTCTCCCACTTAGCCCGAAGCTACTACTTGCACCACTCTGGACCCCACCGAAATCCTTCTAAATTCTTCTATTGGCATTCCCTAAATACTCAAGTTCCCTAGCATCATTCAAATATTCGGCCTCCCACCATATAACCACTAGAATTCCTTGCAGAAACTTGCCAACTACACGACCGCTAACCTGCCTACGAGAGATAACCCACATGTGGAAATTACCAACTGACACCTTCCAACGACACTGTACTGCACACTCTCTACAACATCAATACCCCATCCTAAGCATGTTCTCATTCACCAACTTTACCAGTTCGTTTGCCCTTCATGGACATCTACTAAATGCGTTACAGTATCTTCTAATACACCACTATGCTGCCGCTCTCCCACTTTGATTAACCTCATTCCTTTAAGCACTACCTGACTTCCTTTTCTTACGCCCGTCCTTTTAGAAATTTAGCCGTTGTCTGACACTTCTCACATGCCTTCCTTCATCGTATGCTGCCCAATTCAATATCATTCTCTGTAGCTCTTAAACCAGCAGATCACCACGACTTCAAACTCTCCGAAAATCATCTTTCTCGAGCTGCCTTCATTAGAAATAACTATTCAGTTCTGAACCACCACACACCACGATCTCTGACAACTGCTTCTTCAATACTACTTCACAACACTCTTACCCAATGCAACCGAAGAACTATAACACCGGCGAACTTAACACATTTTATTCGATCAAAACAATGATACTACATCACAGATGAAAACTCCACCTCGCTTGATAACACCAAGTCTTATTACTTTATTCCCCCAGACTTGAACATTTATAGTCCAATTTCCCTTCCTCCGCCGTAACTAAAATACTGAAATCTCGAAATTACGCTCTGAGAAGACCTCTCTTCAAGTCATTCATTACCTCGACATATGGGCAAGCATTCTACCATCATACGAACACCGTGCGATAACCAATCGTAAGCATCATAACAATCTGAGCATAGCCTCAAAGTTCTCAGAAACATAGCAACCGAGGTGAACAACATAATATTCTTCTGCAGGGCAACAACAATAGCTCCAACCAACTACACATGGAAAACATCTCGCACCATATCCTTAACACCATTTCAATTCCTCAAACCCATGTTTAATAGTAAGCGC
Organism: Nicotiana knightiana; assembly: GCA_005239525.1. Lineage (NCBI taxonomy): Eukaryota > Viridiplantae > Streptophyta > Magnoliopsida > Solanales > Solanaceae > Nicotiana > Nicotiana knightiana. The sequence continues at coordinate 65,997 of ML382411.1, read as the reverse complement.
TTTGCGACGTATAAGATTAAGTAGGAAGAACCTAGTCATAAGCCTCAAAGGAATCAAATCGCACGATGAGGAATCAAGAAAGGAAGTACTCCTAACAGCGCTGTAGCCTCTCGAAGATAAGTAAAGACGTCTCCGTACCGATCCGCAAGACTCTACTAGACTTTCTCGTGACTCGTGAAACCTAAGGGAACCTAGTGCTCTAATACCAAGTTGTCACGACCCAAAATCCATAAGGTCATGATGGCGCCGGACACCACTGTCAGGCAAGCCAATCATTAAATGGTTAAGTTAAATTTCCTGTTTTAGCATTTTTGAAATCATTACCTTTCACTTTATTACATAATAACTGAATAAAATCCGATAAGTAAATATGACAGTTTAATATTTCATTTTTATAAAATACATCCCAAACACATCCCAGAACCCGGTGTCATAAGTGCATGAAAAAATTCAAAGAATTATACATGTACTACAACACTTGTCCGGAATACAAACTCGACAAGGAATTTAAAGTAATACAATACATCTGAGGAAGACTCTGCCGGCTGCGGATCGTCTCCTGATGGTGCAGCTCGTCTAAGTCTCCAAGTCAGTCACATCACTGCGTCAAGCAGGGCCACTATCTATGAATGTACCTGTGCAATAAAAATGCACAGCAAGTGTAGCATGAGTACGAAAACAACGTGTACTCAGTAAGTATCCCGCCTAACCTCAAAGAGGTAGTGACGAGGGGTCGACTATGACACTTACTAGAGGTCAAACATTAATATAACCAAGGGTGACACTAAGCATGGATATCGAAGACAACTTAACAAGTAGCAACAGAAAATAACAACTTCTTTCGAATTTAATATTCTTAAATCCTCGTCATTTCAATTGACAATTTAAAATATCCAGGCCAGTAATCAAGTAAAAATCATAGTAAGTACGCAGTAAATATCATGCGCAAGCAATGCCGAGGGTCGAACGGCCCGAACCAACATAAATGTAAATTGTGCACTGCAGAAGGGTCGAACGGCTCGAACCATAAATGCATCTATTAGCACTCCGTGACGTACGATCCGCTCGCATGAGAGTAGTGGAAGAAATCACACCTCTCGCAGAATATAAATTGCGAAGCGGTCACACAGAGTCATGCAAAATCAACAGTCCACCTCGACTACGTCGAAAAAACAAATACTCAAGTAAATGGCAAATCTCTCTTTTAAGGTTTAAACACTTCATTTTCATCAATAAGGTTACAAGTACGGCAAATAAAACATGCTTTCGGCTCCTAGACTACCCGGACATAAATATAATAGTAGCTACGCACGGACTCTCGTCACCTCGTGTGTATGTAGCCCCCACAAATAGTAGCACATATTTAATTAGTTCACCTATGAGGACAATTCCCCCTCACAAGGTTAGAAAGGAGACTTACCTCGCTCTAAAATTCCATAAGCGGCTTCCAAGCCCTTCCGACGACTCCAATTGATGCACAACGCCCCAAAACTAGTGTTGCTTGGTGAAAATCCCTCCTTGAGCTCTCCAAAATCGTCCAAACCAAATGAAAGAAATGAAAGAAATGTGTTATAACTCGTGTTTAAAACAATCTGCCCAAGCTTCATCGAGTTGTACCCTTGCGTTGTGCAGGTTGTACATCCTATTACAATTTTTCATTGCTGTACACCTTCTGTTAAAACGTCCATAGCTCCTTATAGAAATATACAAATGACAAACGGTTTGAAGATTAGAAATTAGACTAGAATATCTTTAATTTATAGGTTGTACATCATATAACTCTTTATATATTCCAAGATATGAGCTTCTAAAATCGGCTCCATGCATCAGAAAATTCTGTCAAAATTGCTCCACCAGCCATCTTCAATCGATCATAACTTTCTGATAAAATGTCCAAATCATGAATGGTTTAACTTTCTGTATACTTAAATGGAAGGGCTGCAACTTTTATGTTTTACAAAGTTACAGACTCCTTATAGATTTGGAGAGATAAGCTTCCAAATTCAGCTCCGTGATTGCACTAGTTGCTGTCAAAACAGTTTTCTGCAGAAAATTTCAGCAACTCTTTGGTCCGAAATTCATTCTGTTATCCTTCCCAAATCCACCCGAGGCCCTCAGGACCTTAACCAATTATACCAACATGTACCAAAACATGATACAAACTCGCTCGAGGCCTCAAATCACATCAAACAACGTCGAAATCATGAATCGCACTCCAATTCAAGCTTTATGAACTTTGAAATTTCAAACTTCGACATCCGATGCCGGAACCTATCAAATCACGTCCGATTGACCCCAAATTTTGCACACAAGTCGTATTCGACATTATGGACCTGCTCCAACTTTTAGAATTGGAATCCGACCCCGAAATCAAAAAGTAAAAGTCTCGGTCAAACATCTCAAAAACCTTCAAATTTTTATCTTTAGGCAAATGACTTCAAAATGACCTACGGACCTATGAATTCACTTCCGATCGCTCCCAACTCCAGAATCACCATACAGATGATTCAAAATCCCAAACGGACATCAATAACACTGAAATGCATTTCAATCCAGACTTATGATATTATTTCTAAAATGCTAACTTCCACAATATACGCTGAAACGCTCCCGGATTATCCAAAACCCAATCCGGACATACGCCCCAGTCCGAAATCACTGTACAAACCTGCTGGAACCTTCAGATCCTGATTTTGAGGTCGTTTACACCAAATTCCAGTCTTAGTCGATTCTTCCAACTTAAGGCTTTTGAAATGAGAATTTTCTTTCCAATTTGACTCTGAACTTCCCGAAATTCAAAATTTCGACCACACCTACAAGTCATAATACCTGAAACAAAGCTGCTCGTGACTTCAAACCGCTAAACGACATGCTAGAGCTCAAGACGACCGGTCGGGTCGTTACACACCACATGCGCATCAACATGACAATACAATAATGAACTCGCACCACACGTGCTCGTATGCCACAACATTACCAAATAACCAATAACAATGTTACCATAACACATAACCCATGGCTCAACCACAATGTGTACAGGAATCTCAATAATAACAAAACGAATGAGAAACAACTCAACAAGGTAAGACATTCCAACAAGCAACAATTTTAACCACAACTGTGTTAATAGATTTCAACAGTTACAACTTCAATAACTCAACAATGAAGGTATTTCCATGAAATAGCATCTTCAAATCAAATGCATAACTCAGGCTCGACAAGGAAATAGATAGCACGAACTAGCATGAAAATAACTAAATAGCATGTAATAACAACAACCACTAAATGCATATAAGAGTAAGCTAGACGGATGAAAAATAGAGCATGTAATAGAAACATTAGATAAGGCATATAAGAATAAACTTGACAACGAAAGATATGACTAATAATAGAAACTTCAATTAAATGCTTATAATTGACCTAAGAGTGTAAGTCGGTCAATTATTCATATATAAACCCGTGTACACACTCGTCACCTCGTATACACATCTTTTACATAATTCAAATATTACAATTAAACCCCAAATCCTAAGGGGTATTTTTTTCACACAAAGTTAAGAAATATACCTACCTGAAACAAGCTAAATCAATCTACTAATAAGCCCATCCCATGCAAATCCACTTTTGTACGACTCGAATCTAGCCAAAATAATTTAATATCATAAATAAAAACTATAGGAAATAATTACAGATAATAAATATTCAGTCTTTAACTAAATTCATAAATTCAACCCACCTCGGAACCCGATAAAACGAAAAAATTCCGAACACCCATTGCGATACGAGTCCAACCATACAAAAATCATTGAGTTCTGACCTCTGATCGGCTTTCAAACTATCAATTTATTTTTTGAAAAGTTTTTACACAAATTCCCAATTTGTCCAATTCACATCATTAACCAAACACTAAAATTGAGGTTTAAATCATGAAATAATAATAAATCCGAGTAAAAAAAATACTTACCTTAATCCAAGTAGTAAAAAGTCCCTCCAAATTAGCCCAAAGACAAGCTTCAAAACCTTGTGAAAAAATGTAACTAAATTTCGGAACAATTAAAAACAATATAACAGTTATCCAAGCTCGAATTAGGTCCTAGATGACCCCGAAACTCACGTTTGATAAGCCCACCATGATCATTGCGAGATTAATCCCAAGATACCCTCTTGAATCACCCAATTTGGCCTTAAATGAACGAGATATGATGTTTTGAAGTTTTAAAAGCAATATCAAAATTTCAGGGATATAAATGGTATTTTCGTAATTACTTACACCAGAAAAAACAAGCAATATGAAAATCTTCGTTTTAGCACCCCAAAACTCATTCGGAACCTCCCAGACACAAACCATATATGCATTTAGATCATCGAACACACTATGAACCTGCTCGTGCACTCAAAACACTGAAAAGAGGTCAACTTGACCCAATATTGACCATGGTCAAACTTCAAATGTTTAACATAACTACTTTCTCAACCAGTGATTCAAAACACACCAGAGCTCCTCGGGATCCCATCCACTCATACCAACAAGTACAAATACATCATCCAAACTTATCCAAAGCCTCAAAACCCCCACGGGAATATCACAACAAAGAATCGAGGCTCAAACCGAATAGATTTTCCCTTAAGTTGTTAAATGTTCATTCTATAAAAAGAGAGTCTGAATCACACTTAAACACTTCAGATTACTTTCGAACTTTGAACATTATTTCAATTCAACTATATAGACCTATTGAAAGTCTCGAAACATCAATTCGGGTCCAATAACATAAAGCCAGCGTTTGGTAAAACTTACGAACTATTAAGTTCTTCAAATTGTCAATATTAGACAAATAGTGTCAGATTCTTCTAGGAACCTCCAAAACCAAATCCGAACATACGTACAAGTCCAAAATCATCAAACGAACCTATCAGATCAATCAAAACTCGATTTCGAATCTGTTTACCCAAAAATAAACATTGCTCAACTCTTTTAACTTAAAGATTCTAAAACGAGAATCATTCATCAAAATCAATCCCAAACTGCTCGAAAATTGAAACCAACCATACACGTCATAATATATAATATGAAGCTACTAAAAGTCTCAAATCAAAGAATGCAATGCTAAAGCTCAAAACGGCTGGTCGGGTCGTTACAAGTACTTGAATAAAGTTATGTTTTGATTTCCCGGTTCAGTGAGCGGTCTATAATTAACATCCCAAGGGAAGATAACGTGGAAGCGGACGTGTTGACCAATTTAGGGTCCTCCATAAAATTAAAGGAGTTGATTCTCATGCAGTTGTCAGTTGTTGCACTTAGTGCTGGGCGTGGATGGGTATTGTGAAGTTAACTTGTCCAACCTAATCTGGACTGGAGAAACACGTTTATAGAATATTTAAGGTATGGTAATTTGCCTGAAGATTCTAAAGCCCCTTGGGCTCTTCGAACTAAAGTTGCTCGTTATTGCCTTGTTGATGGGCAACATTATCAAAGATCTTTTCAAGGACCATTGGATTGATGTTTAGAAATACCAGAGGCTTATTATGTGATGAGAGAAGTTAATGAAGGGGTTCAAGGGAATCATTATGGCGCGGACTCGTTGTGTTCTTAGATTGATAAGGGATGGTTGCTATTGGCCCCGGATGGAACAATACACAAAGCGTTCAGACAAAAATGTGATACGTTTTTTCTGGTAAAGCTACTACATTTGGTAGTATCACAGTGGCCATTCATGAAATGGGGGACGGATATAGTTGGTCTTTTGCCTCAAGGGCCCCTGTATGTAAAATGTCGTTTTGTCTTAACTGATTATTTCACTAAATGGATTGAAACAGGTGATTTCAGAAAGATTGGAGAGCGAGAATTCATTGACTTTATTTGGGATCGTATCATTTTCCGGTTTGGAATACCAAAAGAATTGCTTGTGACAATGGCCCATAATTTATAGGTTCCGAAGTCACAAAGTTTCTGTAAGGATTAAAGATAAAAAGAATCACATATTCCCTATATCATCCAATTGCTAACGGTAAAGAGGAGTTAATCAACTAGGTGATAATTCAAAACCTCAAAAAGAAATTATAGGATGCTAAAGGAGGTTGGCCAGAAGCGGTAACATGAGTGTTATGGGCATATCGAATGACGACGAAGTCAAGCACGGGAGAAACACCCTTTCCCCTTGTGTACGACACGAAATATTTGATTTCAATTGAGATTGGTGGACAAACCATAAGGTATTCACGGGCAAAAGAGTAGGCGAATAATAAAGCTATGTTGATTAAGCTGGATTTTCTTGAAGAGTGTCAAATTTAGCATACGTGGGGATGTTGGCAAAAAATCCAAGAATGGAAAGGTACTATAATCGCAGAGCAAACCTTTGATATTTCAAAGTTGGAGATTTGGTTTTGGGGAAGTGACTAAAGTACTCGAGAAGTTAATGCTGGAAAGCTAAGACCAATGTGGGAAGGACCTTAACGAATTTTAGCTATAACAAATAAAGACTCATATAAGTTGGAAAATCAAGATTGAATAAAATTAACAAGTAACTTGAATGTTACTCACCTCAAAAGGTATTAATTTTGAAGATTCTTGTTGATATTGAAAGTATGTGGTGCACTCTTTTTTTCTTCGTCTTGTTTTTGTCCTAATTAGGTTTTTCAGACAAGGTTTTTAATTAGGCAGCAATGTAAAGCATACTACGACGAAGGGTCATCGAAAACATCAAGAACTGAAGTGTTATAATTCTCATTCTTAGAATCCAAACATTTGGGGGGGGGGTGGCTGTTGTATAGGAACACTAAAAGTGTCATCAAGACCGGGGACTACTAAAAATGGAAGTTGTATCTTATCAGGACCGGAGATTGCATTATCAGCCCCGTAGATATAAGTAGTTCAAGTTAGCCACATGTATTGGAAGCTTATATACTTAAGCAAAACTTTTGCTCATGTAAATGTACTTTTAGAAATGAAAGGAATAAATTAAAGTCATTTTATTTTTATCTTATTTCTTGTCCAAAAGATAACATATGATATTTTTCATTTGAAAGTTACTTAAAATTCAAATGCTTGAGCCGAAATTAACATAAGACTTCTTATTCAAAAGCATCATAAACATAAGGGCCCTCTCTTTTGACATCCCATAGTTAAAGGCTAAAATCGAAAGTATGAACGCCAGAGTTAAAGTTGTCAGTTATAAAAATTCCAGAACTTTATCAAATGGAAAAAATATTTTTGCACAGAAATTAAGCAAAAGACGTCTTATATTTCTTCATAATGCCGAACTCATTAAAAGTTTCAGCATAGTTACCATTTTTTTTTATATCAATTGATTTTATCAGTAAAGTTTGAAGGAAGAGAAGTCTTTGCTGCATCTTTTGGAGATGAAGGATGTTCCGCACCCACTTCAACACCTTCTTCTTCCTCAGCTTCCTCCTCGATTCTCGAGGACTCAAAATAGGTGCTCGAGGATCTTGAAGCAGTGGGCCGAGCAGGAATGCTCTCGAAGGCGGTTGTCTCCAATTCAAGAGCCTTAGTAGTGTATCCATCCATATTTGAAATGCCTCCTTTGGCTTCCTCCAAGGTCTTCCTCCTCACGTGATAAATCACATAAGCTATCTTGAGGAAGAAAGAATTTTCTTGATCTTGGAGTTTGGCTCGAATCTGTTTCATTTCGACTATAGTTGTTCGTTTTCAGCCCTCTCGATGCCATATGCCCGGCAAAGGTCAGTATTGTTTCTCGCATGTTCCGGTATTTCTCCATGAACTTTTGAGCTCTTCCTCCATCCTAGAACTCTTTTCTTCGGCCGTGGCACCTTCTTTGGTTTTGGAATGCAAGTTTGCCTCTAGGTTGTTGATTTGTTCCTTGTTAGCAGACTCATATTCCTCTGCCGTAGTCATAGTATCATGTAGCTCATCCCACTTTCTTTCTCAAATTTCTTCAATTGGTCTTCAAGCTCGCCCAGATAAGCAAGTCTTGCCTCAAAAGCTGGGAGACGCTCGAGTTGATCTCGTTTAACAACAATTTGATTATGCTTGGTAGCATGTTCTTCTTTGGATTGGATCATCTTTTTCAAGCCCTCGAAGGAAAGGAGGATAGCTTGAGAAGTCAATGATTAAAGTTATTCGTATAATTCATAGTGATAGAAAAGGGAAGAAAACAAGAGCAAGATGATACGGAAGCAGCAGAGTGCATGTTGTTAATGATCAGACACCCACAGAAAAAGCCTTTATCTTTTGGTGGTATTTGTTCGAAGACAAAGGCTTCATGTAGTTGGCAACTCCCACTAGCTTCGACAGTAAGTGGCACTCATTCAAAACTTTAAGAGTGACACTATGTTTATCATTGGGGTTTCGAATGGGTGCCAAGAAAGTGTTCTCAATGCTCCAGTGATTGGGTGACTAAGGGGAACAAACACCTTCCATTTGGTCAGTTGGGGCAGTTGCGGTTGAAATTGGAGGTGAAGGAATATCAATGGTAGAACTCCTCTGACCGGAAGCGACTATTGGACCTCAGAAACAAAACTTTGCATTTTCAACCATTTTCATTTTTGTAAAGAGTCCTCGAATGGCTTCCGATTGAGCGCCAACTTGAGTAGGGAGAGTTTTTATTCTTTGAAGAGAAATCAATTCATCATCATATTCAGTTTCTTCTTCATCAAGGACCACTGTGATCGGTCCTACTAGGGTTTCTTCTATAGAAGGCTTCTCCCGAATCTCAGCCTTAGAGGTACGTCTTCTTTTTTGTATTTTCTCCTTAGGCTTCTCAAGGAAAATGGGCCTTCACCGGAAGCAAAAGATGGTCCTTCTCAGCACCCGAAGGCAAGCTATCATTCGCTATATTGACGGACCTACCTGAGCAAAACAGATTTGGTAGTTGTGACAAAACTCTAAAATAATGGGATTTATTTCTCGGACCCTTCATTAAAGAAAAGGGTACGTGTAAATGTACCGGAACCTTAGTTTGTTGAAGGTGACCCTTTCCATTTCATTAGGGGTTAAAACTTCAATATTTTTCTAGTTAGAATCTTCTTTCACATTAGGAATTAGCCAGACGAATGGACTAAGGATGGTTGCTGACGGGATAATTTCTATTATTTTTATGGTTGAGAGGTTCCTTTTTTACTTGAAGATCCGTCTCCAAACATAGTCAAGAGGTGATGATTGTGTTGATAGTAAGAGGAACGACATCGGCTTTGTTGGTTTTGTTCTTCGTAAAAGGGCCACCACCAATGTAAATGCCTGAGTTATCGGGGGAAAGAAATAGTAGAAGACGTGATGATGGAAAATCTGAGAGAAAATTTTACTGAAAAATCAAGGTTTATAGAAAAGCTTTAAGGTAATTTGAAGAAGAAGAGTTTGTAAAAGTTAAAGGTAAAAATGATAAGAAGTGGAGATGTTTATAGACGACACAATTCATGGTCATCATTACCTAGGAAATTGGAGAAATTATTTTTCAAAACACGGGATAACACGTGTTCGGCTCATTAAAAGTAAGGTTACATGCGTTCTTTCAAGTTCAGAAACCTTTCAGGATTTTTTTTGGCAAGAAAAGAGGTCTTATCTACTTCTCGGTAATATAAAGCTTAGTCACCAGAAAGTAATGGGGACTATCTATATGGAGTAAAATTGATGAACGACAGGTGAGTGCTCATTGATTTGACACGTGGAAGTGAGGACAAGTAAAAGTCAACAAACAACTGTCACCGGACACGAACATGTAATCGGTACTGAGTAAGTCTTGAAGTCTCTGGAATCAGGGATAAAGAACTGAAAGGAAGATATCAGTTGGAAAGAACAACATTCGATGAGCAACCGTTACAAAGAATCTATGCATTTATACTCAATTGTTATGCAACCATCAAGAGGGGATTTATTCATATTAAAGAAGAGTTTGATTTAGAGATCTTTTCAAGCTTAATTGAATTATAAATAGAATAATTTATATTAATTGTAAGACACGAAAATAACTATACGCAAAAAGGCTATAGTTGCTCTTGAATTAAAATTTATTTATGTTTCTATAAACCACGATACAAATACAATTGTACCGTTTTATGGTTAAACAATTATCAAGGTTTGTACCATTAAGCAACTTGCCTCGACTTTATTTTGATCTAGTTAATGGCATATTCTAAGTCAAAACTACATGAGATTATCTAACAGAAATTCTCCTTAGCTACAGATGGATTCAATCTATTATAACTTTTTTGTTACGTCTTTTTTCATCACATACTAGTCTTTACTGCCATCCTTGCCAACTTTACAACTTGCTTGACTCATTAATAATGTAGAAGATAAACAGGTGGGAAATGAAAGTTAGCAGGAAGTGGTATCTATGTTTGTCTAATAAAGTTCTGAATGATGTGGGGCTCTACTTTGTACTTGCATCAACAGACTGAAAGCTCAATTCAAGAGAGGAAAAGAGAGAAATCCTTTGACTTGAAAGTGTTTGAAATCCACTTGTTGAAAGAGACAATTCATTGGACAATTAGGCTTTCCTACCAAGTGGTGGGATTCTATTATAGGGACAGACTACCACCCTGTAAATTGATATATGAGAGGTAGAGAGACAGCAATAATGGATGCAAAAGTTCTGATTTTTGTTCGAAGAATGAATTGTAAACTATCTGATTTAACTGTTTCGAGGCATTACATGACATTATAACTTCCGATGTTGAACATATTTGTGTATGTTGTGATATAAATCTACTTACATTTTTACAGTTCTTTCGTAGAATTTTATGTTAAATATGTCCAACTTAATTTAATTATAATTTTTGATTTTTATTTCGACGTTAATGGATAATACATGTGTATACGACTAAAATCGAGGATGTCCAATTTTATGGATCGAGGGTCTGACTCGAGATTAATCTCATATAGAAGCGAGCCCGAGCTCGAAGATACGAAGACCGAAGGATCGCGATCGAGCAAGATACCAATATTGAGCAACGGAATAGCGAGATATCAGTATTCGACCATAAATCTAGGCGGGACTCTCGGGATTGACAGAACCGCTAACGGTTATTGACATCAATCATGCATTTTATTTTCGAAATTAGAGATGTACCTTATTTAAGATTCCTCTACTATATAAACAGGAGCCTTGTTCATTTGTATAGGGGATATATGCACTTACTGAGAAACAATAATACGTTGCTCTTTACTTTCTTACATTTATGTTACTATTCTTATTGTTCTTAATATCTGATCTCGAGTTTATTCATAATTGAGGTCGACATATCGCTGCAATACCGGTTTTATTCATCTTTATCGTTCAATTCATTTATTTAATTCGTCATTTATCAATTGGTATTGAATAAGATCGCGTATCCTTATAACCACTTTACAAGTTTAATTATTACTCGTATTTCGAGGTAAATAGTTTGGCGCTCACCGTGGACTCAGGATAATAGTGACTGCTAATTCTGGTAAAACACACTATTTTACACTTTTCCTTGACAAGAATTTTTATTTTCAGATTGAATCATGTCAAACTCACAAAACGTACCTGCCCATGGCGACAATAACCTCGGATTTCACGGGGAAAACGAGAATGTGGTCGCTTCGGGAATCGAAGTGCCACATGATGATCTTGGAGGAGCACCTCTTGTTAAACCGGTCGACGTCAGTTCACATGTTGCTCTAAATGCGGACTTAGGCGCAGACCCTGAAGGAAGCGTAGGCAAAGAGGGTCGAACTGACGCTCGAGGTACATAGGGCAGATGAGACGAAGGAGTTCGTCTCCAAGTAATATTCGAAATGCTTCAAGCTCAACAAACTGCCATTGCTCAGTTGCAAAATCAGCACAGGGCACCAAATAGTGTCGAACAGGAGGTTACTCCCCGTACCGAGCCAGTTCCTGAATGATTGGGTGATAACACTTCGACAACCGATCCTGCTATAATGAGGATGCTCGAGGATTTAGATAAGAGAATAAAACCGGGAGAAAAGAAAATCGAGTCCAAAGACAAGAATGTGGAAATTTACAACTCCAGAGTTGACCAGATATCGGGGGCACTGCCAATCTTGAAAGGAATGGATTCAAAGAAGTTTGTGCAAAAATTGTTCCCTCCGGTGCGGCTCCGAAGCCCATCCCAAAGAAGTTCTGTATGCCCGACATACCCAAATACAACAAGACCTATGACTTGGACGTGTGCCATTAAGGGTAACGATTTGGAGGACGACGAGATCGATTATGTATTGCTAAAGAAGTTTGGAGAGACTCTGTCGAAGGGAGCTATGATTTGGTATCACAATTTGCCACCGAATTCCATCTTTGTCATTCGCCATGTTGGCAGATTCGTGGGTAAAAGCACTCGCCAGGGCCATAAACGTTGCAACAAGGAAACCAGACCTCTTTAAAGTAAAAGAGAGGCATAACGAGATGCTAAGGGAGTTCGTATCTCGATTCCAAATGGAACGCATGGAGTTTACACCATTCACTGATGATTGGGATGTTCAGGCTTTTACCCAAGGGTTGAATGAACGGAGTTCGATAACATCACGCCAGTTGAAACAAATTTTTGATCGAGTACCCAGCTGAGACTTGGGCAGATGTTCACAACTGATATCAATCAAAGATGACCAAATGGAGCCCCTTCAGGTTCAGTACATCCAAACCGATCGACATGTAAAAATTCAAGGGATGTTGATAGAGAATCAAGGCCGAATAAAGATCGGTACCAGCCATATATTGCAGATCAGAGGAATAAAGGTCCGGGATGCAATTCCACCCGGAATGATCGAATAAGTGATCGAGGGAAAAACTCTCGGGGACTTGTGAGTGAAATTTTCTTCGACAAATATGAAGATCCCACAAAAGCGCCTCGGCTGTCGCAGTACAATTTCAGCGTCGATGCATCGGGGATTGTATCGGCTATCGGAAGGATAAAAAATACTAGGTGGCCCAGACCGATATAGACCAATCATTCTTAAAGGAACCAAAATCTAATGTGTAAGTATCATGGCACACATGTCCATAGGACCGAAGACTGTAGGCAGCTGATGGAGGAGGTAGCTTGACTATTCAACGAAGGCCATCTGTGAGATTTCCTCAGTGATCCAGCTAAAAATCACTTCAGAGAAAGAGATACCAATAGAAAGAATGAACAACAAGAACCTCAGCATGTTATTCACATGATCGTAGGCGGGGTCGACAACCCACAAGGACCTATATTCAAACGCACTAAGGTGTCTATCACCAGAGAGAAACGGACTCGAGACTATATGCCCGAAGGCACTTTATCATTTAACGACGAAGAAGCGGAAGGCATTTCTCAGCCGCACAATCACGCGCTGGTAATTTCCATTTTATTAGATAAAATTCAAGTTAAGCATGTTTTAGTTGATCCAGGTAGCTCGGCGAACATCATCAGATTGAGGGTCGTAGAGAAGGTCGGCCTGCAGGATCAAATTGTACATGCATCTCAAGTCCTAACCGGCTTGAACGTGGCTAGTGAAACAACTAAGGGGGAGATAATCCTACCATTAAATGTGGCTGGAACTATCCAAGATACGAAATTCCAAGTCATTGAAGGAGACATGAGATATAATGCACTGCTCAAAAGGCCTTGGATCTACAACATGAGGGCAGTACCATCGACCCTTCACGAAATGATGAAGTTCCCAGTGACGGATGGTGTGAAAACAGTTTACGAGGAACAACACACTGCAAAGGAAATGTTTGCGGTTGATGAGGTGACGCCGATATCTACACCTTCGACTTCAGAAAAATCGAGCATCAAAGTTAAGCAGACAGACAAATAGCAATCACCGTTCCCAGCCTCGACCGTATCAAAAAAATAGGTAGTGGAAGAAGAAGAACAAGAAGAGGATTTTCTAACTCCTCGAACTTTTGTTATTCCCGAAGGGTCAGATGGAACCAAGTCAACGGTCGAGGCGCTGGAACAGGTGATACTAATCGACTATTTACCCGAACGAAAGGTATACCTAGGAACGGGGTTGACCCCTGAACTCAGGAAAAAACTCATATTCAATTTATAGCATGAATTGCTTTGCATGGTCGCAGACATGACAGGAATCCCACCGGAGATAACAACTCATTGGCTGAGCCTGGATCCCAAGTTCAGGCCAATAAAGCAAAAGAGAAGACCCCAGTCCAAGGTAAAGCATGTCTTCATAAAGGACGAGGTAACCAAACTTCTCAAACAAGGATCCATTCGAGAAGTAAAATATCCCGAATTGTTAGCTAATGTAGTTGTAGTCCGCAAAAAGGGGAAAAAACTTAGAATGTGGGTAGACTATAAGGACTTGAACAAAGCATGTATGAAAGACTCTTTTCCATTGCCTAACATCGACCGTATGATCGATTCCATGGTCGGCCACGAGATCCTTACCTTTCTCGATGCCTGTTCTGGGTACAATCAAATCTAGATGGACCCAGAAGACCAAGAAAAGACTTCTTTTATCACTAAATATGGAACTTATTGTTACAATGTAATGCCCTTCGGGCTAAAAAAACATGAGCTACATACCACGCGTAGTTAAAAAAATGTTTGAAGAACAAATAAGTAAATCAATGGAAATTTATGTTGACAATATGTTAGTTAAATCCCTACGCGCAAAGGACCATTTGGCTCATTTGCAGTAAACGTTCGAAATCCCGAGAAAGTACAACATGAAGCTCAACCCCGAAAAATGTGCTTTCGGGGTCGGTTCGGGAAATTCCTCGGCTTCATGGTATCAAATCGGGGAATCAAAATCAAACCGGATAAGATTAAGGCCATCGATGATATCACTATCGTAGACAATGTAAAAGTCGTACAAAGGCTAACTGGACGGATAACTGCCTTGGGTCGATTCATTTCGAGGTCATCAGATCAGATTCACAGGTTCTTCTCCTTGCTCAAAAAGAAAAATGATTTCGCATGGATCCTAGAATGTCAACAGGCATTGGAGGAATTAAAGCGATATTTATCGAGCCCACCTTTGCTCCCTACCCCGAAGGCAGATAAGAAGCTTTACTTATATCTGCCAGTGTCCGAGATCGTGGTAAGTGGTGTCCTAGTTCGAGAAGAACAAGGTATGCAGTTTCTTGTTTATTGCGTAAGTCGAACCCTATGAGATACTGAAACTAGGTACCCACACTTAGAGAAATTGGCACTTGCATTAATAAGCGCATCTACAAAATTAAAGCCATATTTCTAGTGTCACCCCATATGTGTGATAACCACTTATCCACTCCGAAACGGTTTGCACCAGCCAGAATTATCAGGCCGATTGGCCAATGGGCCGTCGAACTTGGCGGGCCTGATATCGAGTATCAACCCCGAACGGCTATCAAGTCTCAAATTTTGGCGAACTTCGTGGCCAATTTTAAGCCAACCCACGTACCTGAAGTAGAAAAGGAACTTCTGCTAAAATCGAGTACATTATCGGGAGTGTGGACCCTCTTCACGGACGGCACCTCGAATGTGAAAGGGTCCGGGCTTGACATTGTTTTGAAACCGCCCACGAGCAGTATTATTAGACAATCTATGAAAACTTCAAAATTGACTAACAATGAGGCCGAGTATGAGGCCGTGATATCAGGTCTCGATCTAGCTAAAAGCTTGGGAGCGGAAGTTTTCGAAGCTAAATGCGACTCTCTACTAGTAGTTAACCAGGTAAACGGAACCTTCAAAGTTTGAGAGGACCAGATGAAAAGGTACTTAGACAAATTGCAGGTAACCTTGCACTATTTTAAATAGTGGACCCTACAAAATATACCTCGAGAAAAAAACACCGAGGCCGATGCACTTGCCAATTTGGGGTCATCGGTCGAAGGAGATGAGATCAGCTCGCGAACTCTCGTCCAACTCTCGAAGTAAATTCTACGAGCTTAACCTGGGATTGGAGAAATAGATACATCGAGTACTTGAAGAACGAAAAGCTTCCATCGGATCACAAGGAATTGAGGGCCCTACGAACTAAAGATGCTCGATTCACATTAAATAAAGATGGAACATTATACATAAGGATGTTCGATGGCCCATTGGATGTATGCTTGGGACCGGGAGATACTGATATGTTCTACGAGAAATCCACGAAGGCACTTGTCGGAACCATTCTAGCGCGGAGTCACTAGTTCGAAAGGTTGTCAGAGCAGGGTATTATTGGGATAGCATGGAAAAAGACTCTAAGGAATTCATTCGATGATGCAATAAATGTCAAAGGTTTGCACTAATGATCCACCAGCCTGACGAACAACTTCACTCGTTCCTATCCCCACGGACATTTATGAAATAGGGAATGGATATCGTCGGTCCTCTGCCATCGGCCCCAGGTAAAGCTAAGTTCATTTTATTTATGACTGACTATTTCTCTAAATGGGTTGAAGCATAGGCCTTTGAAAATGTTAGGGAAAAGGAAGCGATAGATTTCATATGGGATCACATCGCATGTCGATTTGGGATACCCGTAGAAATAGTATGTGACAATGGAAAATAGTTTGTCGGCAACAAAGTAACAAGATTCCTTGAAGATCATAAAATAAAGAGGATACTATTGACACCGTATCACCCTAGTGGGAACGGGCAAGCCGAATCAACAAACAAAACTATCATCCAAAACATGAAGAAAAGCCCAAAAGAATCCAATGGGAAGTGGAGGGAAATATTGTCCGAGGTCCTATGGGCATATCGAACGACATCGAAGTCCAGTATAGGAGCAACTCCATTTTCCTTAGTAAATGGGTCCGAAGCCTTGATATAGGTCGAAGTCGGAGAGCCCAGCTCCAGCTTTCGACATGAAACAGAGGAATCAAACCGCGAGGCCTGAATAACAACCTCGAGTTCTAATATGAAAAATGAGAAGCTGCACTCATTCGAATGGAAGCACAAAAGCAACAGATCGAAAGGTACTACAATAGAAGAACCAATCTTCGACATTTCGGAGTCGGGGAATTAGTCCTAAGAAAAGTCACCATCAACACTCAAGATCCTAATGAAGGGAAACTCGACCCTGATTGGGAAGGACCCTACAAAATCCTCGACATAGTCGGAAAAGGATCTTACAAACTCGGAACAATGAACAGCGAACCGCTGTCGAATAACTGGAACATATCACTTCTTAAGCGATACTATTTCTAAGGTATGACTCTTTTTTTTCTTTCGTTTATATACATATTCAGAATTAACTCGTTGCAAGAGTTACACCTAACACATCGAGACCTCGGGTTTTAAAGTACGCCTTGCACTCTTTTTCCCTTAGATCGGGTTTTATCCCAAATAGCTTTTTCTGACAAGGTTTTTAACGAGGCAACACTTATGTGCTACCTGAGGATAATTCAACAATATCCGAGGCTTATTTTCAATCAACCTCGAATACTGGGGGGAATCACCCTTTGATGTTACGTGTTCGAGAAATGTACCTCGTGTCAATGGATCTCGATAGGAAAAAATTTGTAATGGGTCAAACGGTCGAATATAAATTACCCGAGTCCCGACGAAAAAACATGTACGCATGTAGGAATTATTCAAAGAAGAAGTCTCTTTTCTCGAACATCTCATGTTTCAAAGTAAATTCTCTACTACACAAATCGCATACCTGTGATTTTGATCTGTCGTGAAAAACGAACACTTGTGAAAAATGGCTCAAGAGCCAAGAACAAGCACACTTCGAACACTCGAGGACTGCATACTCGAGCTATCTAAATTCGAAATGATAAGACCTCAAAGAGGCACCCCTCGAGATATATGCCAAGGCCATCATACTCGGGGACTAGTTCAAAATGTTATCGGGAAATAAGTCCAAGAGACATACGGGAAATAAGTCCAAGAGACATACCCGAAGGCTACGACCACATTAAAGGCTACAGTCATATTAAAGGTTATAGCCGAAATAACGCGGCTTGGAGATGTCCGATTTTTGCTATAAACAAAAGGCCTTCAAATACTTCAAAAATCAGTTAAATAAGGCTACCCTCGGCAAAGCAATTAAAAAAAGGCTTCGATAAAATAAGCCCTCGAATAATTAAAAGGCTTCGATAATATCAGCCTTCGAAAAACCCTCAAGGGGTATCAAATTACCTTAACACAAACACGTTGAGGCACAAAAAAGAAAAATGGAGTTCCGATCATCGGGCCCTAAAAAAACCCAATGGGTGTAAAAAAACATGTGCTAAGGCAAAAAGAAATTTTCACCAAGTCTTTTAGCCGAAAAGGGGAAAGTAATAGCCATTTTTAGAGGCCGAATCGGCCTAATTTAAAGAAGCCTAAGGGCCAATCTAAATATCCCAAGGGCCAAACAATTAGAGTTCGAGACCTCATTCTTACTCGATTTGGACCCAAAGGTTCCGCTATTCCGAGCTCAAATAAAATTATGTTGTAGCTCGAAGATTCAACAAAAAACCCTAAGGGGTGTATTACTGTTAGCCCGAAACTTACCCATCATTTGATAAAAATCTAAGGGTTTACTTTAATCTAATGTTCAAGACCTATTCGAACTTGGTTACAAAGATAACACATCTATAGGCTCGATCAAGCCACCCCCTAGATAAAGTCTTGAATAAATTTACGAGCTCGGGGAATTACCCTCGAATAAACGAAAAACATAAGGGTTTGCTTTGGGTACGAGCTGAAGTTAGTAAGATTACATCAATGAGAAATTTTCAACATTTTCGATGAAGACAAAAAGCGTATCTAGACTTGAAAACATACGAAGGCATTTAGAGAAAACAATTATGTTGTATATTGGATAATTTGTACAAAAGGCCAATCAAGGCCTTACACAAAAAAGATACAAAAAGAAGAAAATCCTAAAGGCCTAGTTCACCCTGGGAGCCACGTCCTCGGAGTCCACGACCTCGGGGGCCACATCATCAGGAGCCACATTTTCAGCGGCCTCATCCCAATCCTGTTCACTCTCGGATCCACTAGCGGAATCTTCTTCATCGGAAAGAAAAGTTGCGGCCTCAACCTCCAAAACCTTGGCACTTTCAATGTCAGCAAAGATCTCCTACACCCGAATGACAACTTGACTTCATCAGCAACCGATATCTCCTGCGCTCGGATGTTGGTAGCCACAAGTTCCTCTTCCTCAGACTTAGCCTTCGAAAATTCGCCGGCCAGCTTAGCCTCAAGCTCTTCAATCTTTCAGGCCCTGACCAAGGTTTCCTCCCTTTCAACTTGGAGATGGCTCTCGACTGAAGTCAGTTGGGCCCCAGGCGCATCCTTCTTCAAGGAGAGATGCTTCATATTTTGCGTCCATCCCAGAGTTTTCCGGACTCCTTCATTTTGGCCTCCTCTCGAAATTTCTCCACCAGCTCGCTATTGTGATGAATCTGCAAAACCAAAGGATTAATCGCCAAAATCAAGTCATTAACACATAATGAGATCTTAGGAAATTATGTTACGCATTCAATAAGTTTGGTCTAATCACGATGAGCCCTTGTGAGTTAAGCTCGAAGGGTCGTGATCTCCTCCTCCTTTTGAACATAGAGGAGTTTGAGGCCATCCCTCACCTCTACAAGCTTCTTGATATCGGCCTCGCATTAGGATAACTCACACCTATATTTTGAAGATGCCTCTCGGTGGAGCACCATAGCCTATGCACAAAGAAGAGAGTCAGGCTTGAAGAGATATGTATTAAACGCAAGTGTAAATACGAAGAAATAGAACTTACTTGTTTCAGAAATCGCTGAGCCTCGTCGTATACGAACAATGTGTCAGGTTCAATGCCATCGTCGACTTCGGCTAAGCAGTCCCGGAATATGTCACTCCCTTCATGGGCTTGTCCCACATCAAGAGTATCCATGACCCGAGCATCTTGAAATTGCCCCTCAGAGAGTGAAGGTCCAAGCAGCGAGTCACTAATGTTGATTATACCAAGTGAATCACTTGGGAAATTGTCTTTTCTCTGAAAGGCCTCAGGGCTAGACCCTTCGGGCACACCCACCAGCTGATTATCATGGCGGGGGCATCATCACCACCCGATTGCTTGGGGACTTTGCTCGGACCATCCTCTGAAATGTCCTCGGTCCGAGATGGAGCTTCCTCGAGCTCCACCGGCTTAACACTCATGGAAGCCTCAGTACTTCCCCTCTTTTGGGTTACTAGCGAAAAACCATCATTTTCACCCTCTTCATCCTCCTCTCGAATTCATTGAACTGTGTTAACACAAGGAGCAGAAGGCTCGGCTTTTGATTTCCGAGATTTATTTTTCTTTGGCTTGGGGGTATTGGAAGGAGAAGGTATTTTCCTTTTCCTCTCTTTGTTTGGTTTCGAAGCCTCCTCCTCCACAGCGGAGATGGCTTCATGGCAACGTTTTCACCGAGACCTACACATGAATAAACCAAGTTGATAAGAATTACATTACGGGGAAAACCTCGATATACAAGCGAAAAAACTCACTGTGGTTTTTAGCCTTCCATCGACCTCTGGACAAGTCACACCACCAATGCTCTGCATGAGAAGAGGTGGAGACCAGCTGTCGAACCCAGCCCTCAAGATCTGAAATTGCACCGGGAACCAAGGGGAAGCTGCACCATGGAAAAAAACCCGAGTCAGAGAAGGTATAAAAGAAGTAAAGCAGTAAAGTACCAGTGTCAAAGTGGAACTGACTCTCCATGTTCCATTCCTTAGGGAAGGGCATTTTCTCGACCGAAATTAGATCAGAGGTCTTTATTCGGACGAATCAGCCCATCCATACCTTGTCCTTGTCTTCATCAATACTTGAGAGCAGTGTCTTCGTTGCCCGATGCTTCACCTTTATCAGCCCACCTTGATAAAGATGAGGGTTATATAACCATATCATATGGTCGAGGGTGAAAGGCATTCCCTCGACCTTGCTCGAAAAGAACCTGATCAGGTTGACGATGCTCCAAAATGAGGGGTAGATCTGGCTGAGGGTTTATTCGATATTGGCGACAGAAATCGAGTATGATCGGGTCAACGGGACCCAGTGTGAAAGGGTAGGTATACACACTCAACTACCTTTTCACGTAGGCAGTGATGTCCTCCTCAGGGGAGGGAACCACCACTTCCTTGTTTTCCCAATTGCAGTCCTTCTTCAGCCTCTTGAGATCACCTTCTGATATCGAGTAGATGTATCGGGACACAGGCTCACAGCGGCCCAGAACTGAGGAGGGTCTCTCGACTTTGAAGTCGGAATTAGTTCAATTGGCCCCGAGATACATTCCCCGATACGAGGCTTCACCGACGTTTTATTACCAGACGGCCGGGAAGAGGAAGATATAGCCTTTTCTTTTTGTGGCACAGTTTTGGAGGTTTTTGTCATTTGTGTAAGCAGTGGAGGTTGAAAATAAGTATAAACAAAGGAGGTAAAGCTTGAATAAAAAAAGGAGGTGATATTTATAAGCTTCTGACGACGGTTTGATGGCACTAGTGGCTGACCGATGACTGACTTGTATTGATGATTTTGTGGAACTGAATCGACGGGATGTTTCAGTCACATCCACCGCTTACGTCATGAGGACGAATTCATGATCGAGATGCAAGGGAATCGAGGCTCAAGACGTTTCTTATCATTTCATTCTATGAAACGCGGGGACTATCTTTATATGGTCAAAATCAAGGATGTCCGATTTTATGGGCTCGACGGTCTATCTCAAGATTAATCTCATGTTGAAGCGAGCTCGAGCTTGAAGACACGAAGACCGAAGGATCGAGATTCGGCAAGACCAACATCGAGCAACGGAATAGCGAGATATCAGTGTTCGACCATAAATCTTGGCGGGAATCTCGGGATAGACAGAACCGCTAACGGTTATTGACATCAATCATGGATTTTATTTCCAAATTTAGAGTTGTACCTTATTTACGATTCCTATACTATAAAAAGAGGAGCCCTGTTTATTTGTATAGGGGATATATGCACTTACTGATAAATAATAATACGTTGCTCTTTACTTGCTTACATTTTTGTTACTATTCTCATTGTTCTTACTATCTGATCTCGAGCTTATTCATAATCGAGGTCGGCATATCGCTGCTATACCGGTTTGATTCATCTTTATTGTTCAATTCATTTATTTAACTCGTCATTTATCAATTGATATTGAATAAGATTACGTATCCTCATAACCAATTTACAAGTTTAATTGTTATTCGTATTTCAAGGTAAACAACAGGTACATTAAAGATAAATTATGGATAAAAAATAACGACTTAGATGGAGGATAAAATTGTCGAAGAAACTCTTATTTTCTATCAAATTTAATATTCAGTGTAATGCAGTTTAAATGGAAAAATTTATTTGCCTCTAGGACTTTTATACAACTATAAATACAAAATTACTTTAAATGTAATTTGATAAGGGAGAGAGATGGACGGCCGCAGAGGCTAGAGTTCTTCCAGGCTTTATCCTTTCTTGTGTCAAACTTAGTAATTTTTATGTTTCTTGGGGTGATTTGTTGTTTGACTACAATATCTATATGGAGCTAAATTTCACGTTTTAGGATTTTGGTTCTTTCATGATTGTTGCTATTTGGAATTTGCTATTTGTTTCTTGATTTATATTGGTTTATTTATTCAATCTTGTTTCCGGGACCTTTTTCATCATATTGATAACATAAAAATCTGCTATTCCTATGTTTAAATTTCATTATTTGTTTTACTTTTGTTTTAATTAGTTTCAGAGTCGAGAAATTCTAGATATAATTTTTTAAAGATAATATTTACTATTTAATCTAGTTAATAATTGATAACAAATCCTTGTGGAAACGATACTCTATTAACACTTTATTACTTGTCGATCGCATATACTTGCATGTGTGTTTGGCTGCAACAACTTTGTCTACAGGTAAAACTTGGCCAATGAGCACCTCGATTTCCCGGTGGGGCAAACAAAACAAGGACATAATTACAAGAAACATGAATCGAAGCTAGGAACCTCTCGTACCAAGGTCCGAACAAAGCACTTGCAACCAGAGTCATCGAGACCAAGCCCCCCGGATATGGTTTGAGCTCCAAGGCCTCGCATAGCATTACCAAACTTCCACACACGATGAAAAACAGGCTGTTATAATCTGACAGTATCGATAGCAGATCAGGGATAAACGAAAAAGACCAATTTTACCTTTGTTAGAATTATACTAAGAATGAAACTCTACTACTATATAAAGGGAGTGATTTTTATTCAAGAAACACATTGTGACACGTATAACAAGGCAGTATAAACTCGTTTTCTCTACTTCTAAGTTATCTCAAAGTTCTTATTCTTGTTCATTGCTTTTCACATATATTCTAGCTCGGAACTGAGGGCAGAAAAATCACTACGGTCAAACCGAGCTTAGGCCTAACATCACAATTGGTTTGGTTGTTTATTCTACCTTCAATTCACTTACCTAACATTATTGATCACATGTATTGAATTAGTCCACATATCCTTAAAATCACCTATAAATATAATTGTTATCCATTTTAAAGGGTAAACGGTTTGGCGCCCACTCTGGGGCTAAGGATAATAGTGGTAGTTTGATACGAATCTCCATAACACACCTTATTTTAAACTTTATCATTAAGGTCTAAATTTCAGGTTATCTTAAAAATGTCAAGTTCTCAATCCGCTCACTTGAACGTTGAGGATGGGTCTGGCCATTATGGCAAAAACAACAATCTGGTGCCCAACAATGAGGTGCCCCTGCTGATCCCAATGAAGTACCAGTTGCAGACCCAGTCGATGCCGACTCACATGTGGAAATCGACGGAAACCTTCCTACCAATCTTGAGAAAAACGTTCATTGAGGAACCCGACCAATGACTCGAGGTACGCTCGAAGGCGAAGGACGGGATCAATTTGCTGGTAATCTTTGATATGTTACATGTCAAACAGGTGGTAGTAGTACGATTACAGAATCACAGTAGTGGCCCCAGCATAGTGGAGCTCGAACCATCCTGTGAAAACACCTGAAGAAATGAGCAAGTCACTGAAAGGCCACGTGAAGCTGAGCCCGGGACCAATCCCGAAATAAGAAAAATACCAGAGGATTTGACAAAGCGGGTGGAATCAAGGGAGAGGAAAATTGAGGCCAACGACAAAAAATGGATACCTATAACTCCAGAGTCGATCAAATCCCATGAGCGCCCCCGACATTGAAAGTCCAGGACTCCAAGAAATTTGTCTACCAACCTTTTCCTCCAAGCGCGACACCGAAATCAATCCCGAAGAAGTTCTGTATGCCTAATATCCGAAGTATAATAGAACCACGGATCCAAATGAGCATGTGACCTCCTACACATGTTCCATCAAGTGAAATGTCTTAGAAGATAATGAAATCAAGTCAGTTTTTCTAAAATAGTTCGGAGAAACCCTATCAAATTGAGTAGTGATGTGGTATCACAACTTAGCCCTAAATTCTATTGATTCATTTCCTATGCTTGTAGATGCCTTTTTGAAAGCACATGCTGGCGCCATCAAGGCCGAGACCAGAAAATCAGATCTTTTCAAGGTAAAACAAAGTGACAACAAAATTCTCAGGGGGTTCGTATCAAGGTTCCAAATGGAATTGATGGACTTGCCCCCGACTGCGGATGATTGGGCCGTTCACTCAAGGAGTTAACCTCCGAAGCTCCTTGGCTTCACAGTAGTTAAAACAAATTTTGATAAAGTACACCGCGGTAACTTAGGTCGACATCCATAAAAGGTACCCATAAAAAATAAGAGTCGAGGACAATCAGCTCGGGACCCCCACCAGGTTCGTGTATCCGTCATAACTAATGACATTTCCAAGAGATTCGTCGATCATGAACCAAGACCGAACAAAGACCGATATCAACCGTTTAGCGTACATCAAAGAAGCAACATATATGGGTGTAATCCTACAAGAAACGAGAAAAGGAACATCGAGGTCGCTGTAGTCGGGGACTCATGAGAAAAAATGATCTCGATAGGCTAATCGGGGATAGGTAGGCACCAAGGTTATCAGAATATAACTTCAATAATGATGATTCCATAATCATATCTTCCATCAGGCGAATCAAGGGTACCAAGTGTCCTCGACCATTTCAATCCGACTCTACCCAAAGAGAACCTAACTTGATGTGTAAGTATCATGGAACTCATGGCCATAGAACTGAGGACTACCAACAGTGAAGAGAAGAAGCGGCCCGGTTATTCAATAATGGGCATCTTCGGAATTTATGAGTGATCGAGCAAAATATTACTTCAAGAATAGGGACTTCAACAAATAAATCGAACAAGAAGAACCTCAACACGTCATCAACATGATCATTGGAGGAGTCAATATCCCTCAAGGGACGATGATAAAACACAATAATGTATCTATCATGACGGAGAAACACACCCAATATTATATCCCGAGGGAAGCGTATCATTTAACTACGAGGATGCCCAAGGCATTGTGCAACATGATAATGACGCACTGGTAATATCTGTGGTTATCAATAAATCTTGAGTTAAACGTGTGTTGATTTATCTAGGTAGCTTGGCCAACATAATCAGATAAAGGGTCGTAGAACAGTTATTTCTACAAGACAAAATAGTGCCAGCAGTCCGGGTGTTGAAACTACTAACGGAGAGATAACCCTACTGGTGAATACCTCAAGGACTATTCAGGAAAAAACATTCTATGTGATTGAAGGGGATATTAGATATAATGCTTTATTCGAATGACGATGGATTCAAAACATGAGGGATGTACCTTCGACCTTGCACCAGAAGTCGATGAGGAAGATGATTACACAGTCCCTAGATTGCTCATAGCTCCTGATGATACCGACTCCACCAAATCTACGGTCGATGAACTGGAACAAGTCATATTAACCGAACATCTGCCGGATCAGAAAGTATACCTAGGCATTGGGTTTACCCCTGATCTTAGGAAAGAACTTATTAGTTTCCTTAAAACTAACATATCTTGTTTTGCCATGTCCCATATCGATGTGAAAGAGATCCAACTGGAGATAACCACTCATAAGCTGAGTTTGGATCTGAATTTCCACCCGATTAAATAGTAGAGGAAGCCTCGACCTGAATTCAAGCATGCATTCATCAAAGATGAGGTATCTAAATTTCTTAAAATATTCCATTTGGGAAGTTAAATACCCGTACATGATTGATAACATAGTGGTAGTGCCTAAAAAGGGAAATAAATTAAGAATGTAGATTACAAATACGTGAACAAGGCATGCCCTAAGGACTCTTTTCCTTTGCCAAACATCATACGCATGATCGATGCGACAATCATGCACAAGATACTCAACTTTCTCGACGCCTATTCCGAGTATAACTGAATCCGGATGGACCCGGGCAGGCACGAAAAAACTTCCTTTGTCACTAAATTTGACACCTATTATTATAACGTAATACTGTTTGGAGTAAAGAATGTCGGTGCTACATATCAACGCCCAGTTAACCTGATTTTCGAAGAATAAATAGGAAAATCGAAGGAAGTTTATATCGACAACATGTTAGTTATGTCCCACGAGCAGAGGACCGACTGAAATATTTCTAGGAAACCTTTGACATATTGAAATGTGCATTCGGGGTCGGATCCGTAAAATTCCTTGGGTTCATGGTGTCCAACCGAGGGATCCAGATCAATCCCGATAAAACAAAAGCTATAGAAGACATAATCTTGGTGGATAGTGTAAAGACCATTCAGAGGCTAACCGGACGCATCGCTGCCCTAGGCCGGTCTGTATCGAGATCCTCAAACAAAACGCACAATTTCTTCTCACTATTGAAGAAAAAAAATTAACTTTTCTTGGACTCCGGAGTGCCGAAAATATTTGGAAGAACTAAAACGGTACCTTTAGAGCCCACCCCTGCTTCATACTCCGAAGGCGGATGAGCATTTGTTCTTTTACTTGGCGGTATCATAGGTGGCAGTAAGTGGAGCCTTAGTCTGATAAGAGGAAAGTATCCTCACTTGGAAGAATTGGTGCTCTAGGAGAGGCTGAAACAAGGTATCCTCACTTGGAAGAATTGGTGCTCGCTTTTCTAAGCGCCTCTAGAAATTTATAGCCAAACATTCAATGTCACCCCATATGTTTCATATCCTCTTACTCACTGAGGAACATAATGCACAAACCTAAGCTCTCGGGCGGTTGGTCAAATGGGCAGTCGAGATTAGTGGGTAGATATCGAGTATCGACCACGAAACGCCATCACATAATAAATTTTGCTAGACTTTGTGGCTGACATTACGCTGGCCTTATACCTACAGTCTAAACGGAATTGTTGTTATCCTCGGGGGCTTCCTCAAGAAACTTATCCCTTTTTACGGATAGTGCTTCGAACGCAAAGGGGTCCAGACTTGACATCGTGTTGAAGCCGCCTACGGGTAACGTAGTTAGGCAGTCTATTAGAACTATGAAATTGACTAACAACGAGGCCGTGCATGAGGCCATTATGGCAGGTCTCGAGTTAGCTAAAAGCCTTGTTGCCGAGGTAGTCGAAGCTAAGTGCGATTCACTCGTTGTGGAAAATCAATTCAATGAGACGTTCGAAGTAAAAAAGGAATGAATATGAAGGTATTTAGACAAATTGTAGGTAAAACTGCATCAAATCATGGAATGGACCTACAACACGGGCCCTGAGATAAAAATAGGCCGATGCTCTGGATAACTTGGAGTCATCGACTGATGACGATAAATTCAATACAGGAACAATCGTACATCTCGTAAAATTGGTAGTAGAAGAAGACCATGTCGAAATAAAATCAATCTGTTTAACTTAAGATTGGAGGAACAAATACATAGACTATTTGAAGACTTGGATGTTGCCCTCGAATCCTAAAGAACCGAGAACGATGCACACGAAGGCGACCAGGTTTATCCTGTCCGAAGAAACTCTATTCAGAAACATATTTGACGCCCCGCTCGCCATATGCTTGGGGCAGGGGTATATCGAATATGTCTTGAGAGAAGTTCATGAAGGCTCTTGCGGAAACCATTCAGTGGTGGAATCTTTGGTTCGAAAGATAATCAGAGTCGCGGCTATTACTGGATCGACATGGAGAAAGATGCGAAGAACTTTGTACGAAGATTCGACGGCTGTCAAAGACACGCATCGATGATCCATCAACCAAGAGAGATACGACATTCGGTCGTGTCCCCATGGCTGTTCATGAAGTGATGAATGGACATCGTCGGTCCCTTGCCGTGAGAACCTGTTAAGGCTCATTTCATATTGTTTATGACTAATTATTTTTCTAAATGGGTCGAAGCGCAAGCGTTCGAGAACGCCTGAGAAAAAGAAGTCATTAACTTCATTTGGGACCACATAATATGCCGGTTCGGGATACCGGACGAGATCGTGTGTGATAATGGATGAAATTCATCGGCAACTAGGTAAACAAGTTTTTCGAAGACCACAAGATTAAAAAGATACTATTGACACCCTGTTACCCTAGTGGGAACAGACAAGCAGAATCTACAAACAAGATCATACACCAAAACCAGAAAAGAGGTTAACCGGTTCCAAAGGGAAATGGAAGGAAATTTTTCCTGAACTCTTGTGGGCATACATTACACCTTCGAAGTCTAGTACCAAGGCCATCCAGTTTTCATTGGTCTATGGTGCCAGAGCATTTCTACCGATCAAAGTAGGAGAATCAAGCCTCAGGTTCCGACATGTGACTGAAGAATCAGACGATGAGGCCATGAGCACGAGCCTAGAACTATAAGATGAAAGGCGCGGGGACGTCTTGTCTAGTTGGCCGCCTAGAAACAACGGATAGAAAGATATAACAATCGAAGAAAAGTAACACTAAATACCTAAAATTCGAATGAGGAGAAGCTCGGACCAAATTAGCAAGGACCATATCGAGTTGTCGGAATTATCGGCAAAGGCTCATACAAACTCGAATCAGGAAATGGTGCACAACTATCGAACAATTGTAAGGTGAAGCACTTAAAGCGATACTACTGCTAAGGTACGATCTCATATAATTTTTTATAATATTATGAATCAGACTAACACTTGCAGGCAACAACCAATGGAGAATGTGACTATTAGGTATGAAAGCACGCGTTGCACTGTTTTTCCCTTGAACCGGTTTTGTCCAAAATGGGTTTTTTGGCAAGGTTTTTAACGAGGAAACAATAAATCGTGCTAACTTAGATTCGAAGGATGATCTTAAATCAGAGTCAATGGGCGTATCAACAGTATCTGAGCCCACTCAAAATTGACCTTGAATACTGAGGGCCATCACCCCCCAGTTAATGTTTTTAGCAAGGAAAGAAGGAAACTTTTACTTGAATTGCTTAGGCTCGGTGTTTAGGATTTATTGTAAGGGCCAAACGGTCAAGTGAATCGTTCCCACATAGACCACCTTAGTCATGATACAGGCTTTCATACGCTTTCCATCATGTACTTTACACACCAAAATGAACGAAAGTTTCCACCTTGCTATTACGCGTTTTTGCCTCTTGAAACATAGATCCTACCCTTATCCGGGGACTATCAAAACCAAGGGCTACCCCTATTCGGGGACTATCAAGCCAAAGGGCTATCGATATTCGGGGACTATCGAGCCTGAGGGCTACTCTTACTCGAGGACTGTCTTCCGAAAAATGTTTGGGCAACTCGGGCTACCAAATCCCGAAGGCATAAAACCTATTAGGTCGACCGCCCTAAAAAATGGTCCGGAGACGTCTGAAGCTCGTAATCAGAACATAAGTCCTTCATAACAATTTAAAAGATTCAAAAAGGTTACCCTCGGCAAATGCATCATCTAAAATCTCTTAAGCATCTTGGAAAAACTTCTGGTCACACCGAGTTTTCAAAGCCTTGAGCAAGTAAAGTTACATTGAAGGCAGGCTCTGTCCGGGCCTATAAAAAACAAACAACTTATTACATATTTGATTCTATGCTAAGGCATTAGAAATATTAACAAGAAAAGAAATAATGAAAATATGCTAAAAAGTAGAGACTCGAAATTGCTAAAATGGGAAATTTATATATTCCACAATGTATTTACAAAGGTCCAACCAAAAAATGGCCTCAAAATAAATAAAAAACATACACAATACAACAACTAAAAAAATTATAAGTCATTCCCGCCTGATCTTCACTGGTGCCCGACTCGTCTCCAGAACCATCAGACCCGTCGGATCCCTCAGAACCCTCGGAGCCTTCAACATATTCAGGCTCGGAAAGTCTCTTCGCCTCGGCCTCAAAATTTATTGCTTCCTCGATATCGGCCAACAGGTCGAAGCTTCAGGCGTGAATCTTTTAGAGGGTCTCCCTTCGTGACATGCCTCATATTTTTGGCACTGGACTTTAGGTAGGCCTCAGTTGTTTCGACATCTGCTTTGTATTGGGACACTAAATCATTTTCATCGAAAAAGGTTGTCTCCAACTTGGACTTCATTACCTCGTGCTCTCTATCGAGGGCGTCCCGCTCTGCGACAGTCGAGCTCAACTATGCTCAGAGATCATCATTCAGTTGGGATCGCTCGTCAGCTTTTTCCTTCGCAACCCAAAGTTAAACCTCTACCGAGGCCAGCTTTTCCTAGGTGGTTTTCTTCTTCGAAACTAGTAGGTCCATTTTGCTCTTCCACCTGTTGGCCATGGCTTGAATCTCGTTAATCTCGATTCGGAGTTAGTCTATCTGACCGATCTTCTGTTGGACCTGCGAGGTTTTGTCGTTAGCTACCATGGATAGTTCCTCGTTTCTAGCTTCAAATAACTTTACCTTTTCGATTAGGTTGGCATGTTCCCGGCTCAGAGTCAAAAATTCCTACTAAGCCCTATCTAGCTCGACCTGAAGAACCTTGATGGCCTTGTGTGGTTGCTCACTGAGGATCTTGTATATATGCTTCTTTCGCACCTACTCCTTGAACTCGAGCTCGAGGTGATTGACCTCAACACGATACAGGAGGAAGCTCTCATGGTGAAGTACTAAGGCCTGAAAGACAACGAAAGTCGTGAGAGATATCAAACCCTAAGTAAAATTCAAGAAGACATAATGATGCCTTGCCCGGTTCAGCGCTTGTTGTGCCTCACTGAAAAGACAAGACGTGTCCACCTCATTAATTTTTTCCTGGTTCTCCTCGGTCTCAGGTGTCTGAGGTAGCTGGCTATGCCCACATGAGCAGATAGAAGCCGGGTATCCTCCGGGACAATAAGAATGACCACTCTCTTGCGACAAAGGTCCACACATGGAGGGGAAAATTGATTAACCAACTTTGGGGTCGAACTCGGCCCACAAGCTTCCATAGATACATCCTTCTTCGGGACTTCTAGGTCGCCCAGCCTAGAAAAATCTTCCAAAGTACACGAATCCACCCCATCGAAGAAGGAATTGAGGGGGTCGTCCGTACCGTGGGCTCTTTCACTTGACTCTACACTAGAGAGGGTGTGCCCATGATTTCTATTACACCGGTCGTTTCCTTCGGTACTGAACCGCCTTCTAGGGGGTCTCATCCCCTGCCTCCATATTGGATTCACAAGTCTGAGGGAGGTCAGCCTCACGAATCTCCCTCTCGACTGCCGCCTGCTCCTTGGGAGATCCATGGGAAAGAAAAATGTCGTCTTTTTCCGACTCACCCATGAGCTAGAGAAGCGAGTTGGAACCTGGCACCCGTGAGCTAGTACTCCTCTTGGGCTGATAAGCCACCCTATTCCTTGGCTTCACCTCGGTACCTGGGGAGCCCCAAGATTTTCGTTTCCCCTTCTTATTTTCCCCTGTGGAAGCCCCCGGTTTTTGCATAATGGAGGGATCAACGGACAAGGACACGTCCTCATTCCGTTCAAATGGCATAAGTTCGGTGGTCCTAGGCAAACATGTGTAATAAAGAAGAAAGGTAAGTGTTACGTAAGTTAAGAGAACGGTACTGGCTATTCAAAGGAGAATCTTACCATATAACAAGCCTCCCATCGACCCTTCGAAATCTTGCGCTATGAGCCCTCGATTTATAACATCTGTTTGCAGATGCCTTCAACCACACATTTAACTGAGGGAACCAGCTACACAACCACAAACACGAACAATGAGAAGGGAGATGATGAAAAATTGACACTTAAGGAAAGGTGCACTTATGAGATGCACTTCATTTCTCGGGGAATGTCATGAACTCGGGAGGAATCAAGTCTTCAGTCTTCACCCGAGAAAAGCGCCTCTGCCAGTCTCAGTCTGTCTTCTTCAGTACCCAAAAGGGGCCTTGTTGGCCCTACGAGTGAGCTTGATTAATCCACTTCAGAAAATTTGGGGATTGTATAGACATAGCAGGTGGTTGATGGCTAACCGACAAGACTTGATGTTATTCATAAAAATAACTGAGGAGGATCACGATCCTTCGTAGGATCATGATCCCTCCACATGGGTAGTGATATCGTCTTCGGGCCCGGGGACTGCACAATCCTTATCTCCCCATTTACAGTCCTCACAGGCAGTGGAGAGGGTATCTTCAGTACCAGTGGCCAGATGGGAAGATGAAGAGGCAGCCTGCTGGGGAACTAACTTTGATATTTTAGCCATTACTATCTGAGAAACCTTGAAAAGTTTGAGAAAAGTCATGGAGATTTGAAGGACTAAGTTTAAAGGATGAAGAAAAGAGTATGAAGACATGAAGATTTGAAGAAAATCTAGGTAACAACATAAGAACAATTTTGAAGATTTATGATCAAAGGGGAAGATATGAATGTTTGAAAGAAGTTGATGATAGCCAAGAAATCAGAGGTAGAAAATTGATCAGAAAGTGGAAAAAGCGCAAAGGGTAGAAGCTTTATAGGGGAAGCACATGAAGATTCACATTTGGAGGAAACCAGCCGATGGTTGACACGTGTCTAAAGTTAGAACGACGTGAGTGATGAGACGTTTTGACTTTTTCGTCGTTTCAGTAGTAACGTACAGGGAAGGAACCGGAGAACATCTATCATTTCTCATCTTTTCGAAAAACCTACTCTCTGAGAAACGAGGGGACTATCTGTATACGGGTAAAAACAGGGCCAATGAGCACCCCAATTCCCGATGGGAAAAACGAAACAATGATATAATGACAAGAAATCGGAATCGAAGCTAGGAACCTCTCGTACCAAGGTCCGAACAAAGCACTTACCACCAAAGCCATCGAGACCATGCCTTCTGAATCCAGTTCGAACTCCAAGACTTCGGAAAGATTTACCAAACATTTGCACACGGTGAACAACAGGCCATGATATCGGTGCCCAACCGGAGATCACGACGTAGATCTCGGCCCATATCGACATCAAATCAGTAATTAATGGAAAATAAGAATTTGACCTTTTTAAGAGTTATACTAGGACTGAATCTCTACTTCTGTATAAAGAGGGTGATTTTTATTCAAGAAACACATTGTAACACACATATCAAGTCAATATAAACTCGTTTTCTCAGCTTCTAAGTTACCTCAAAGTTCTTATTCTTGTTCATTGCTTTTCGCATATATTCTTGCTCCGAATCGAGGGCAAAACAACCACTAAGCTCAGACCCGAGCTCGGGCCTAACATCACAACTGGTTTGGTTGTTTATTCTATCTTCAACTCACTTACTTAACGTTATTGATCACTTATATTGAATTAGTGTACATATCCTTAAAACGGCGTATAAAATCGATTTTATTTATTTTTACGGTAAACAAACTTCAAACCTCAAATCAAGAAAGTTTTACTTCTGCGAATTGTTCGATTAACTAAAGCCAATGTGGTGCAAGGGAAATGACCCAAAATTTATGGTTGTTATTCCTTTAATGGACAAGAAGCTTTGAACAATGCAAAATGTTTATGGAATTTTTCAAGAGCACAATCCACTATCGCTAGATGTTGTTATGTCACCATTCAACTTGTTAGGATTTATGTTACATCGTTTCATCATGTATACAGTAGTTTATACTTTATTGTATACAGTATATGTTGGTGAAGCAATATTTGGTTAACCGTTGTATGTTTTTGTTGCATTTACTATAAGTTACAGTTTTCTTGTTTCGTCTGATTGAATACCCTTTATGTTCTAGAAGTACTAATTAGTTTGCTAGAATACCCTTATTATGAATGTTGGCAAGAAAAAAAGAAAATTATCGGTGTCAAGATCCAATTTCCCATCCGGGAACCTGATGATGCGCCTAGCCATACTTGCTAAGCAAGGGAACTCACAATCTAAAGTGTAGTCACGAATCCTTTAATTAATAGAGTCACTTCATAGATAAAGACAATAATGACCTCAAAACAATAAAATAGTTGATACAGCCAAAACATGGCTGAACATGACAAATGGTACAACCCCCAAGAATTAGACGGCATAAGTTCACGTGCAACCTGAAGTAAGTACAAATTTGGATACATAAATAAAACTATCTGAAAAAAATAATAGACATGAAATAGTTAAAGGACATGGACTTGGACACTGCGAACTAAATCCATAAAGTGCAGCTTATCTTAAGTCACCGTGACAGAGCCTAATCTCAATGAGAGGCTCCACTAGCGCCCACCTGAGAGTTTACACATAATGACGTGCAGAAGTATCATATGACTACCGGTATAGTGAATATCAAGTTTTATCTTAAAGTAGTGGCAAGTCAAGATGCATCGTGATATATGCAACATAGATAAAAATAATAGAGCTAGATCCGAAACAATAAATAATATCTTGAATAGAAAGTTTCAATGATATTAACAGTCGAAGAGTATAAAATATGATTTTTCAGTACAAGAAATAATCATAATGCTGCTCAGATATAGTATTGAAGATAATATGTTGCATCAATGAAGTCAAGGCTCCTAGCTAGCATTTAGAGATGTCAAGCAAAAATTATAAGTTAAATGAATACTTCTGAATGTGTCAAAGATATCCATGCATACTCAAATCGGTACAAGATCCATGTACCACGATACACAATTCATGTATCACCATAACCCGATAAAAAATTCATGTACTGACCTAATATACAATCCATGTATCGACGATGCTGACATGGCTCAAAGTAACATGGGTAATCACATGACTACGGAGGAACGGATCGTAATCCAAGCACAAAAGGTGTTTGATAGCTAAGTCATAATCAAATATCCCTTCATCATATCTTCTGTATCATAATTGTATTTCATCTAGATAATCTTATATTTTTGCACAATCTCATTTCAAAACAAGTATCCAATATAATATGTGCATATGTTTAAAAATTATAAATAAAAGATGAACAAAGACTTAATAATAATTGTATAAATATGTGCTCATGGAATTTATATATGACTATGGATGATTTAAACAGTTAACATATCAAGAATAAGCTCTCATGCGTTCATAAATAATATAAACGAGGCCTGATTTCTAAATGGATAAGAGAGCAACCTAGACATATAAGCAAACAAATTATGAATCAAGACGAGCACATAATCAAAATAGTCATAAAATATCTACACCACTCCCAACACCTTAAATACAAAGCAGACAAGTCAAATCCTAGATATTTCCCTCTTAGCAAGGCTAGCCAAGAGACTTACCTCCGTCCGGTAAGCTAAAACTAACCAAAAATGCCAAATCGTCAAAAATCAAACTCTGAACGACTCGAATCTTGTCAAATACAACCCAATAATTTCAAACAAAGACATAAAAATCAATCCAAAACAATAAAGTTTGGATATTTAATAAATATACGAAGTCAACCAAAAAGATAACCCTAGTCCGCTTTTCGAAACCCAATAAAACTCACAAACTCCAACCACCTATTCGAATACAAGTTCAAATATACAAGTTTCATCAAAAACCTACTCCAAATCGGGGTTTAAATATCTATTCTATGCTTAAAAAGTTATAGTACAAAACCCTTTAATGTCACTTTTGAATCCGATAATCCATGGGGAAACAAGATATAATATCTAAATCAGGCATATCACTTGATCTAGACCTGCATAGCACGTGCATAACAAAACCTAGTAGGTGCGGCATCGCACATGCATACAATTCTTCCACAAGTGCGGTGCACCAAATTCTTGCCAAAAACCAACAATGCCAATATGCACTCAAATGATCCGAAATCAACCTGAAGTACTCCTGAGTCCCACGGGACCCTGTCTAGTCATATAAAAAAGTCTCACATTATCCAAACTTATCAAAGGGTTCGAAGCACCATAAATTACATCAAAACAAAGAATCGACGATCGAAGTTGGTTTCTTATGTTCAAGAAGCATCTGATGAAGCCTAACTAAACCGGATTCCAACCAAACTTCACACACAAGTTTCAAATGACATAACAGACATATTTCATGTTTCGAAATAATAATCTGAATGTGATATTATCAAAGTCAACTCAGACAAAACTTGTGTACTCTTCAAACCCATAAATTGCCAACTTTCAACAAATAGAGAAAAAAAATCCTAGGAACGAATCCAAATCCGAATATACACCTAAGTCAAAAATTACCAAACTAACCTATTGGAATTATTAAAAAACCGATCCGTACACTAATGTCAAATCCTGGTCAACTCTTATAATTTAAGCTTCACATGAATCTAGATGTTCCAATTCACTCTCAAGCCTTCTCGAAGCCTAACCAACCACCCCCAAGTCAGAAAGTATCAAACAAATATACAGGAAGCATCAAATAGGGGAACAAGGCTCAAATAAACAAAACAACCGACCGACTGAGACGTTACATTATCCCCATCTTAAACAAGCGCTCGTCCTTGAATGAGTTTAGAAAAAAATGTGAAATGCCAAAAATATGGGGATATCTGCTCCGTATATCATGCTCAGTCTACCAAGTTTCCTCCTCGACCGGTTGACCATTATACTAAACCTTCACGGTCTCTAATGCTCATGCTTGACCAACTGACAATTCATACACTACGACACATATCCAACAATATCCTTCTTCATTTTCCGCCACCAATAATGCTACTTCAAGTCACGATACATCTTTGTAGCACCTGGGTGAATAAAATACCGCATTGGTGATCCACCTCAAGAATCATTTACCTCAAGCCATCAACATTTGGAACACAAACTCGACCCTGGAGTCGCAATACACCATCATCACCAATAGTCCCCTTCTTAGAATTACCTCACTATACCATGTCCTTAAGGACAAGAAAATGGGGATTGTCATACAAGCCAGCCTTAATACACTCAAATAAGGACGACTGTGATACAACACAAGCAAGGATTCTGCTCAATTTAGTAATATCCAATCGTACCAATTTATTAGTCTAATCCTGAACATCCATACTAAGGAATCTTCTACAGCTGGAATGAAATCCAAAGACCGCAGAATCTCCGCCTTTTTACTCTACGCATCTGCCACAATATTAGCCTTCCTCGGATGATAAGTAATAGTGATATCACAATCCTTCAACGACTCTAACCATCTCCGCTACGTCATATTCAAATCTTACTGCTTAAATAGATAGGGAAGACTTTGATGATCTGTATATACCTCACATGACACGCCATATAAGTAATGTCTACAATTATTCTGTGCGTATACAATAGCTTCTAACTCCAAATCATGCACCATATAATTCTTCTCATGGGGATTCAACTAGTGCGACATGTGGGAAATCACCCAACCGTACTGCATCAACAAACAACCAAGACTAACACGCAAAGCATCAAAATAAATAGTATACATCCCCGATCCTTAAGGCAATAGAAAAACTAGAAACATAGTCAAATAGTCTTGAGCTTCTGAAATCTCCCCTCAAACTCGTGAAATGATCAAAAAGGAGCACCCTTCTACGTCAACTAAGTTAGTTGAGCTACAATAGAAACCCCTCCACAAAAGCCTTACATATGTCTGGTGGAGATCGTATTCACTCTGGTACTATAGTAGGTAAGCTTGAAGGTGAAAGAGACATAACTTTGGGATAGTCTAGGCCAACTACGGACTGCCTCAATCTTCTTTCGGATCCACTTTGATACCATAACTAGATTCTATGTGGCCCAAGAATGCCACTGAGTCCAACCAAAATTCACACTTGGAAAATTTTGCATATAACTTCTTCTCCCTCAGAATCTGCAGCACAATCCTCAAATGCTAGTTGTGCTCCTCAACACTACGAGAATATACCAATATATCCTAAATAAAAACAATGACAAAAGAATCCAGATAAGGCTCGAATGCACTATTCGTCAAATGCATGAAAGTCGTTAAGGAATTATTCAACCCAAAATACATCTACCAAAAACTTATAATACCCATAATGAGTCTTGAAAGATGTCTTAGGAATGTCCGAAGCCCTGATCTTCAACTGATAGTACCCTAATATCAAGTTAATATTTAAGAACAACCTAGCACCCTAAAGTTTATCAAATAAGTAATCAATACAAGGAAATTGATACTTGTTATTAACAGTCACCTTGTTCAACTACCTCTAGTAAAAGCATATTCTCATCGAGCCGTCCTACTTATTTAAAAATAACACTAGTGCACCCCAAGGTGATACACTAGGCCTGATGATCCCCTTATCCAACAACTTTTGCAACTGTCCTTCAATTCCCCCAACTCTGCTGGAGCCATTTGATACGGTAAAATATATATGAGGTGAGATCCCGAAATCAAAAACTCAATATCCTTATCGGGTGGCATGCCTGATAGGTCTATAGGAAAAATATCTAGAAACCCCTTCACTACTAGAATTGATTCAATAGCATAAGTATAAGCACTAACGTCCCTAACAAAAGCCAAATATGCCAAACACACGTTCTCAATGATATGCTGAGCCTTTAAAAATGAACTTACTTTAATAGAAGTACGGCCACAATAACCTCTCCATTAAAACCTCGGCAACCCCAGCATAGCCAATATCACTATCTTGGCGTGACAATCAAGAATAGCACGGCACAGAGATAACCAATCCTTGCCCAAAATCATATTGAAGTACACCATACTAAGTAACAGATATGAACACTAGTCTCACAACCCTGAATGGTAAGTACAATACCATACACAAGATCCACATCAATAAAGTCACTAATAGGTGTAGATACATGAACATGAATATCAAGAGAACTACTGGGCAAATCCAAATACGATGCAATGTACGATGACACATAGGAATATGTAGTACC
Organism: Nicotiana knightiana; assembly: GCA_005239525.1. Taxonomy (NCBI): domain Eukaryota; kingdom Viridiplantae; phylum Streptophyta; class Magnoliopsida; order Solanales; family Solanaceae; genus Nicotiana; species Nicotiana knightiana. Next base: position 27,065 of record ML382411.1, on the reverse strand, counting down.
AGGATACAGTAAAATTGATGCATCTCTGTAACATATTAAAATAATAACTCTAATAACTACATCAAAATACTTCGCCTAGGGCCTACCCAGAAATGGATAACAGTGGGCCTAATCACCTTTTGACTGACCTCCATATCCCTTGACTGCCTAGACTCTCTTTCTAGCTGGTGGGGCTGGTGGTGTAACAACTGGCGTTGGAGTCACGATTTGAGAACCTTGTTGTTATCCGCCATTACCACACCTAGGTAAATCCTTCTTCATATGCCCCACATCTCCACACTCAAAACAAACTCCAGCTAAGAATGGCTGTTAAATCTGAGGCTGCCTTTAGTAACCTAAGAACCCACAAGAATAACCTTAGACTGAAGAAGTACAATATGAAATCTATGATAGTTATGTAATGAATAACGACTAAACTTGAGCCCCATATGCAGGCTGATAAGCTGAAGGAACTAGCCTGTTAGAATGGCCACTCCTAGAATGATCCCTATCTCGAGACGAGGTACCATTTAAAATGCCAGACTATCAGGACCTTTTGCCCTTCATCACCATGGTCTTCCTGCTCTAACCGCAGATGTACCCAATCCTACGAGCTATATCCACAACATGAAGGAAATTCAATCCTTAAAAGAACCTCCTCGCCTTCTCTACCTTGGTGTGGAGTACAAAAGTTATGTGATACTTGGTTACAAATAAATGACCTTATTGAAAGTGCTCAAACTCTCAAGGATCTCCTACTTCCTCGTGAGGGGGATAAATTTATCTAAGAAGACATGTGTAAACTGATCTCATGTAAGTCAAAGTGACCCACCTATACTGCTATGCTCATATGGCTGCCACCACCTCTTGGTTGCCCCCTTGAGCTGGAATGCAATTAAATTAACCCTATTCGACTCAACGAAACCAATTTTCTGTAGAATCTCCTGACAACCATCTAAGAAATCGGGTGCATCTTCTAAAGGATTAATATTGAATTGTGTCGGACCTATTTTGCATAACCAATCAAACCTCTTGTGCTCTTCCTCAGACGTAGTGGCCTCCACCATTGTCCTAGCAGCAACCACCAAAGACATCCCCTAATTGGTACCACTATATGTGACTGATAAAAAGAAGCAACCTACTTAGGAGTGTGAGTAGAGAGAGTCTAGTACCACGTTGTTGTGTGCCACACCATCCACAAGTCGAACCAAACGAACAAGACCATCTTGAAGTACATGCGTAGCAACAAACCCCTCAGGACCTGAGTTGGTACAACTGGACCACCCTGATCAAGAACCTTCTCCTCAACATGATCTAGTAGTGGCTCTATAGTGGTTACTCTAGCGTGGGATCTAACTTTGTGTGCTCCACCCTTCCCTCTTCCTTGGCCTCGACCTCTCTTGGACCTGACTTGACTGCTCCTGATGAATGTTTTCTCACCATTTATGAGATAATAGGAAAAGACAAGGATTCAAACTTCGGATAAATAAAGTTGCATAATAAAGAGTAAAAGAAAGGGAAGTTTTGTAATATTCTATAGCCTCTTTGAGAAAGTATAGACGTCTCCACACCAATCCACAAAACTCTACTAGAATACCGAATTGCCACGATCCAGAATCCCACCCGGGAGGGGGGATGATGGCACATAGTTGTACTTGCTAAGCAAGACAACTCACAATCACAAACAATAATCAAAAAACATTTAATTAATAGAGTCATTTCATAGATAAAGACCAGAATGATCCAATAGTAGCAAAATATCTTTTACAGTGAAAACATGGCTTAGCATGACAAAAAATGGTACAACCCCTAGGAATTTGGTGGCACAAGTTCATGAGCAACTACAGAAAAAGTACAAGTCTGAATATATAAAAAAGTTTTCTGAAATAGAAAAATAGATATGGAATAGTAGAAGTACAGGGACTTGGGACCTGCAAAATGAATCCATAAATTGCAGCGCACCTTAATTCTTCGTGTGACCGCCTAAGCTCAACGAGAGGCTCCGCTTGCGCCGACATGAGAATCTGCACAAAAGGATGTGTAGAAGCGCAATATGCATATACCGCAATCGGTACTCACTAAGTATATAGTTTAACCTCAAAAAGGTAGTGGCAAGACTAGATGCATTAAGATACTTGCAACACAAAAATAAATAATTGAGCTAGATCTGAAACAACAAATGTTTTACAACCCGACAGATCATTTTGTGCTTTAGCATTTTATTTAGTGGTTTGAGATATTGAGTAGCTTTGTATGATATTTTATTATTTTCTTATATGGTTGATTTTTATGTTTGCAAGTTTCATGATAGATACGACACAGTGATTCCCAATTTAGAAGCTTAAAGTTGGAAGAATCGACAAAAAGGCTTGACTTTTGATTAAACGCCCTCAAATTCGGGATATGATGGTTTCAGTAGGTTCATATAGGGATTTGGACTCGAGCGTTGTTTGAATATGAATTTGGATTTTCCTAGAAGGTTGACTCTATTTATCAAAAGTTGAAAATTTGAATAATTGAAGAATTTGTAGGTTTGATCGGAAGTTCACTTTGTTGCTATCGGACTACAATTGTGGTTTTGAAACGTTAGATAAGTTTATATTATTTAATATAATGTATGTGCAAAGTTTGGAAGTAATCCGAAGTGTGTCAGTGTAATTGGTATACACTTTCAAAAGAATGAGGATTTAACAACTAATAGAAATTCTATTATTTGAGCCTTGATTCTTTGTTGTGATGTTCCCGTGGATATTTATAGCTTTTTGATATGTGTGGATAATATATTTGTACTTATCAGTATAATTGGATGGGATCCCGTGGCGCTTAAGTGCGTTTTGCATCATTGTTTGAGAGGCTAGCTAAGTTAATGTTTGGAGTTTAATGAAGGTAAAAAACGGTCAACAATTCGTTTCCGTAAGCAAGATGAAGAAGGATACGAGGTACCCAGTTAGTGAATATGATCATTATTTATAATTCAGGAAGAGAGATATAAGCATTTTGAGTTATCTTCAATAATAACAAAGGTATGTAAAATCAGCCACATCCATCTCAATTATGCTCCATGGGAGCCAACAGATATAATTTAAGCGAAGGATGAGATGTCAGGATCCATTTGGGGTTAAAGTAACCCAAAATGTTGGATGTATTGTTAGCATTAACTGACGTTTCTGAAGGATATTGCAAATGTGCTAATAGATTTCTTTGTGAGACACCCAGATGGTGCACTCTAAAATAGTACATCTAGATATGAGTACTACAAGATAGGCACTGGAAGCCTGGAAGGGATAAATATTACCTTAGTGTGGCTCCCGTCCCTAGTAAAGAGAGAATGTTAGGCGACCCTAATAGCCAGTGGATGGAGCAAGGGGGTATAAAAGCAAAACAATGCCTTGTTGGAGTTTTCAGAATAAAGTGATTGACAGAAATTTAGCAAAAAATAAGAAAAGAATTAATGTAGAGTTATGAGTAAGATGTGAAACATGGATGACAACGGTAGATCAAAAAATGACAGTATTACATAGTCTATATCCAAGTGAAGGAAAAGACGAGAGGTGACAGGGCCTAGATACAATAAGAGAGTATAGGCCATAAAGTCATATCCTCATTTTGAGAAATAAGTTTGTGACTCTACGTGATTACCAGAAGGAAAAGTTAGACGCAAAAGTAATAAAAATTAGTATGGGCTAGTGAACAAGGTAAACTAAACATGAATTGGGGACTGAGTGATGTGATAATAGTCGGCATCATTAGAATTTCAGATTGTGTTCCAGCGATAAAAGAATGGACGACACAAGAATAACCCTTAAAGATCATTCAGGAAGACGTTTCCCTAAGAAAGTAATGTGAGAAAAGTTAAGCTTATGGGACTGTATGTTCCAGTTACACTAAGTGCCACCCTCGTGAGTAAGGAAATATGTTATTCTTGGTACAGAAGGCTTACCGCAAGGCGAGTAAGGGTCATCGATGATGTGAAACATGCCAAAGGCAAAGAGGTAAAACATCTATACATAGATCATCGTAACACTAAACCTTAGTACTCCCCCAAAGGGGGGAATATGAAGTGATGTGGCATTAAGTCAGAATTCAGTAATCCTAGTAACTATGGAATGGTAAAGAGAGAATGTGATAACAATGTGAAAAGGGAGGAGACTGTACTTATTCAAATCCTACAAGATATGCTACGATTCCAGAACATTATGCAAATACGCGTCAAAGAACGGAAGTAAAGGTTCCTAACCGAGATGTTATTGGTAGATTAGGATCCAGTACGGGACGTACGTTAAGACAAAGAAAATGACCCAATAAAGATTATGCATAATATTTATATGAGAATGGTCCAACGAGTAGTTAGTAATTGATTTAGGAAGAGTGCAGTTATAGCTAGACAAGAGGATACAGACAAATCAGTAGATCATGCGAGATAATCATAGTAAAACCCAACATAGTGAATATAGTCTCGTAGTTATGATATTGTAATCCTTGAGAAATATTCAGATAGCAGTGGGGTAGGTAAAGGTACCATATGAGTGTTATGGAAATAAAAGAGGGTGCCACTAGGAAGACAGTCAAAATATCAGTTCAGAAGCAACCCTACAAGAACAATGACGTGGAGGTAAGTAACTACGGATAATTATAGGAAAGGAAGGACATCAGAAAATCTGTCGAGTATATGATGTAATAAGCTTGCATCTTTGCAAGAGTTAGAGGGTCTTCCCTAAGTACTAGAACTAAAGACTAGCCGGTGAAATAAGGAAGAAGGCCTCAACATAAACATAGTGATCTAAAGAGGAAATGGTCTTGTAACAACAGTGTCACAAAAACATTGTATGCACCCCATAAGAGAGTGGAACCTACCGTGGCTAATGAACGGGAAGTAAAATCAAAGGTAAGTTTCGAGATCATACGAATTGCGCAAAAATTCCGGAATGCGTGGGAATTAAGATAAGCTAAGTATGCACGCAACAAGAGGGCAGAAAGACCAGGAAAAGTAATAGCTTAAATTTAAAGAAAGATGAGAAGGAATGAAAGGGATTATTCGATCAATGATACATAGTTAGTTACATTATGAACGCACTTAAGATTTCTGAGTATTATCCCAACAACATATATATAGACAATCATACAACCGTAAAAGACTGCGGTACAAGTTAAAAGAAAGAATTGAGTCTAGGTCATAGAAAAAGGATTGAATTGTTAGAAGATTGTATCATAGATATTTCATAACTCCTATGAAAGGCTAAAGTAATAACTAATACCAGGAGCCACAGGTCAGAAGATAGCTGAAGCCTACAAAAAGACTGATCAGAAGGTAGAGGAAACTAAAGAGTTACATCAACTAAGTAAATTAGGAGTCTGATTATTAGACCCAAAAAATTATAGAAATCATGATTGAGAACATAGCAGAATCACTCTTAATATTAGAGGTGCAAGAGACACAGTACAATAGCCATATTTTGTAACGACTTTACGATAAAGCCAGTTAGAAAAGTACCAGCCTTATAAGAAGTCAGTATGAAGCTCCTACTGTATTATGTATGCACTAAAGGTGCAAGTGTTATAATAGAGCTTCAAGTTGTGGATGTGAATTATACCTATGTGGAAGTGAGGTCATGAAAGAGATAGAAGATGTGATGCGAGATTTTAAGGTAAGTAAGGTAAAGGTGAACAACATACAAAATACTCAAATGTAGAAGATTGTGAACATTCCATACTTCTGATAGAATGCTAAAAGTAGGGGGATTCAGTATCCAAGAAGGATAGCAGTATCGTCACTAGCATATCTTACAGCCTATGGTTTCTAGGTACCGACAGATCTAGCCAAGAGAGTAAAGAAGAGTTAGAGACGATGTGGTGTCTCGCTTGATGTTCCAGAATAACATAAGAAAATATATGGTGCAAGCAAGTTGAAGGAAGGTTGTGAGTAGTATAAATAGATATGTATAGATCGCAAGCTAGAGTATAGTATAGCGACAAGGTTTTATGACAGAAGTAATGATAAGAAAGGGCGAGTGAGAAGGTGACGAAAAATGGATAAGTCATCGGGATGAAGCCCATGAAAACAAGAGAGCTAATGGTTTCTCTATGTTATATAAGGCTCAGTATAGCCTGAACAAACTAAAAGGAGTATAAGACTATAGCATCTAGGAGAGATGGAATTCTGCCTGGTAGTAGAATAAGGGTGCAATCGTGATAAATAAAGGATGACGTTTGGGCCTTTGATTGAATAATGATTTGATGAATTGCATAGGATTAAAATACCCCCGCAAGGTGAATCACGTTGGGATGCTATGAAATACGGTTACGGAAGCATGGTATCGCCCCTAGGTGGATCAGTCTAATCAATTCATATGTTTCTTAATGAGACGTGAGCCCTAGCGGCAGTGTCATAGAAAAGGACAAGTTATCAATGGTAGATTATAGATGAACATTAAGGTGAATCAAAAGTTGATGGATAAAAGTTATAAAGTATGAGATGAGATTATGCCATCATTCTTAAAATAAACAGTAATGGGGAAGCATTAAAAGTCTTAGACTTATACCTATAGGATGAGAAATAAGAGTGACCTGGAGGTATCAAGCCTCAATAACTATAAGTTGAAGTAAGAGTTATGGTATAGTATAACCTCTAGATGCAATAAAGTCATACGCATGGATAATCGGTTCCATGAAGTAAGATGTAGCAAGTTCGACAAAGTACCGAGCAAAGAACTTCAGTACACCTATTGATGCCCAAAGGGACATCTTATCAAGTTCTGTATATATTCCCAAAATGAGGCTTAGAGATTGGCTAAAAGCTGAAGGGAAGAGTCGCATAGGTGCATATACAAGGAAAAAGTCGTACATGCTACATGAAAGAATGTAGCAACAGTTACGAGATAGGAAGGATTTCGACCACGAATAGTGGTACGAGAAAGAGGCCCAAATGAGACAATATCCTGGCCTTTGGATTTATTCACAGATCAATTTCCTAGATGGCAAGAAGAGTACTAAAGTATTCGAACGACATAGGTTATGAAAATAATAAGTGCATCAGTCAACATTCGTTGACAAATGTTCTGAATAGGGAAATAATGTTACACCCCATGTTTTCATACGTGAAAGTATGCCATAAGTGAATTGATGAAAGTTTGGAATGAGATTATTTTAAGGTAACAAATATTATGCTCTTTTAAACAAGTGATAAGTAAATTCGTGAAGGTGAAAGGGTAAGTGAATCGAAGAAAATGAGTTTTGTCGAAAGTTATCATTTTGAGATAAAATACAATCCGAACTATAATACTCGGTATTTATGAACTAGTGCCATACAAGGTACTGCATGACCATGATAGTAAGGTATATAAAGTGTGTTAAAAGTAAGTAGTATTTTACGTAATTTGAGATAATTCTTAATTATGTGGATAATTGACTAATTATTAAATTAGTGGGGGATTAACAAAGTTGATTAAGGAAAAAGGGTGAATATTTGGATAAGTGTAAGGGCTCCCACCTGGCAACCCATGAGATTGGATAAAGAATCAATTGGTGACTCTTAAGTATATGGTAAGGTGGCACATTTTGGAGGATTTTTAGTGGCATAGTCATCACAAGTGGGGCCCACAAAAGACATTCATATCTCAATTTTCCACTTCAAGCATCAAGAAATAACACATCTAATTAACTGATCTTTATCAATAAAATCACAGAAAGTACAGGAAAATCAATCCATGAAAATATATTTTTACAATTCAAAAAAGATAAAGAAAGAAAATGGCAGGAGGGTGGATATTCTTTATCAATGTTATGCCCTGTAACGGGCACTGGCGGGCACCGACAAGTATGCAATTTAACGTAAGTGTAAAAATAGTTGAAATTGGGGAGTAAGAATCTTGAATTGTGGACAAAACTATGTAACCAACTGGGAACAAACAACAAAATTCAAATGCAAATAGACAACTGAAAGAAAAGACTAATGCAGTCTGCATAACCTCGTGTAAGATGCATCATTTATCCGATAAGAAAGACAATTTTGAATTTTTTAATAGCAACGTGATTAGGGATTCTAACGGGGTACGGTGCAATCTTTTTTTAATAATATCATACAAAATTTCCTCTACTTCGATCTGCTGTTACGCGGTGTCGCAATTGACGTGTGTTAGAAGGATTGTCAAAAGAATTGGCTCAGGTATGCTAAGATTAATCCCTTCCTTCATTTTCACATGATCTTGTAACTACATGTGTTTGATAAGGAGGCATAAAGAGAAGTTTGTACTCCCGAATTTATATACATTATCCTAGTCTCATAAGTTAAAATATATTCCTTTATCGGGACTTCATATTCTATTGAGTATTGTCTTCTTCCAGTCAAGAGAGCGGAGGGTCTATATATATACAGTATTACAGTATTTTCCCCACCATCGAGCTATAATCGGTGGGCAGTTCCCTATTGGGAAACCTCTTATCAGATAGTAAGTTATATACCGAGCCTACTGTGGCCAAACGTCTATGAGCCAGCCCAGCATGGCCGAGCTACAGAGCCTAGTATGGCCGAGCGCCTACGAGTGAGCCTACTATGGCAGAGCAGTAACACGTTCCGAGCTTTATAGGGTTGGACATCTATTTACATACTATATTGAGAGAGTTGAGTAAGTATCAACATGTAAGTATATCTCTAGATCATCTTTGACTCCCAGTTACTTTCATTTATTATATTATCAGTTCAGTTTTTGCTTTCAGTTATTTTATTGTCGTACATACTCGGTACATTATTTGTACTGACTTCCCTTTTGCCTGGGGATGCTGTGTTTCATGCTTGCAAGTCCCGATAGACATGTCGAGAGTCCTCCAATTAGTCTATCAGCTGAGCGGAAGATGTTGGTTAGCTCCATTTTCTATGGAGTTTCTTGTTTGGTTAGTATGATTTAGACGTGTATTGTTGGGTTTGGCGGGGCCCTGTCCCTACCTTTATAATAAGTGTGTACTCTTAGAGGCTTGTAGACAGACGTCAAGTATACATATACTTGTATGGCCTTGTCGGCCTATATTTTATGTATATAATGGATCACATTGGCCTTATAGGCTCGTACGTCATAGGTATGAGTTTCTTTATCAGGTTGGCTCATTTTATGTCGGGTATTCCCTCATGTTTACTCTGGTTATCCCATGATGATCTGTTTGAATCATTTTCCAATGATAGTATGATAAGAAAGATATGTAACGTTGGTACTCGGTTGACTAAGGCACCGGGTGCCCGTCTCAGCTCGTCGGTTTGGGCTACCTCAATGGGGCTGATGTAAATCTTGTGCCGATGCTGAATCATGGATGGAAAAGTTGTGAGAGCGTCAGCGAACTCATTCAAGATTCTAGGAACATGCTTGAACTCAATCTTGGTGAACATCTTACACAACTCATTTACACAATGCAAGTATGGAAGGATATAGACATTCTTGGTGGTCCATTCTCCCTAAACTTGGTGGTTCAGCATATCGGAACCTCCTGACCATATGTTCCTTGATGTTCATGTTTACGTCCATCCTAATCTCGGGGATGCCTTCCTTATACTCTATAATATTATTTGTACAAGGGAACATTATCTTAGCTGAAGCAGGATAATATTGTACTGATTCAGAAATTAGGACTGCCGCTATTCCTATTGCATTAAAATTTGCAACTCCATTGAAAAACAGTACCCGCCCCGGGTATGACTCTTAAATGTCCTCCCCGGAAAACATCACGTCTTCACGTGGGAAATATGTTGCAATTGGCTCATAATCCTTATCCACCGGGTTTTATTCAAGATGGTTGGCCAATTCATGTCCCTTGATCGGTTTCCGCATCATGAACACAATGTTGAACTCAATGGGAAGTATTTGCCATTTGTCTAACTTTCCGGTAGGCATTGGCTTCGGAAAGATGTTATTGAGTGGGACGAGTCGATATATAAAATATGTGGTATATGACGTCAAGTAGTATCTTAACTTCTCAGCTATCCAATTACAAGCACAATAGGTTCGCTCCAACAAGGTGTATCTTGCTTCGTATGGCATGGCGTGAACTTTTTGCTCTGGTAGTAAATAGCTCGCTCCTTCTTTGGAGTCTCATCATGTTGTTCAAACACACATCCGAATGCATTATCCATAATGAATAAGTATAGTAGTAACCACTTCACCGGCTCAGGAGGAACCAACACTAATAGACTTGACAAATACTCCTTAATTCTGTCGAAAGCTTTTTCATATTCCTCTATCCACTTTTTGTCGGCATCTTTCTTCAATAACTTGTAAATCGGCTCATAGATTACTGTTGACTAGGCTATGAACTTTCTTATGTAATTTAATCTCCCGAGGAAGCTCAACATGTCCCTTTTTTTGGCAATAGGCAAGTCTTGAATGGCCTTGATCTTTGAATAGTCCAGCTCTATTCCCATTATGATGACGATGAAACCTAACAATATTCGCACGGGAACCCCAAATATATACTTCAAAGGATTCAACTTCAAACATTACCTTTGCAAATGCTCTAAGACCTTCATAAGTCACTCAAATGATCTGTGCTCTTCCGAGATTTGATAATGAAGTCATCCACATATACTTCAAGCTCCTTCGTGACCATGTCATTAAAGAGGTCCGTCATGACTCTTAGGTAGGTGGTGCCACCATTCTTATGTCCGAATGGAATGGCCTTGTAGCAATAAACTACCCATGGCATGGTGAAAGTTGTCTTTTCTTCATCTTCTTTGTGTATCAAAATCAAGTGATATCCAGCGAAACAATCTACAGATAAATGTAATTCATGTTTCGTACAATTTTGAATAAGGATATGGATATTTGGCATGGAAATTCATCCTTGCGACAAGCTTTGTTGAGTTCATGGTACTCCACACATATCCTAATCTTCCTGTCCTTCTTCGGCACTAGTACGATGTTTTCTAACCACATAGGGTAATTAGTGACCCTCGCCTCATTCGCTTCTATCAGTTTAGTGACCTCTTCGGTTATCCTTATAGTCAGATCTAACTTGAATTTTCTGGGTTTCTGCTTGGTTGGTGGTGTGTCTGGATTTGTGGGCAATCGATGTGAGATGATGTCGTTACTTAGTCCGGGCAGGTCGTCGTATGACTAAGCGAACACATCGATGTATTGCTGGAGTAGCTCTACCAACGCTTCCTTCTATTTTGCCTTTAGATGGACGCTGATTTGAGTGTCTTTCACATCTTCTTCGCTTCCCAGATTGATCACCTCTATCTCTTCAAGATTGGGATATTTCTAGCATTATAGCTATGTGATCTCTTACGGTCGGTTCTCGGGCATCATACTCTCATCGTACTCTTCATAGTCTGAATCATTTTTCTCAAGGGTTTTTTTGCATATCATAATTATGAAATGCGGGTTCTTATCAATTTGATTACTGAAAAGAAAAATTGAATATAAATAAATATAAAGATAAATTCATGATGAGTTTCAGGAAAAAAAATTCTTTTATTTCATCAAAAGGAGTGTCTCGGCGTTCAAAGAGGCAATTTAACAAACTCGCACAAGCATTGTTCAAACCTCAATTTACCATGCGGTTTTCAAAATTACTACAATTCCACCCTAACAAGACTCCTGGCGAACCAGAGATGGACTAACTATCTAGCTCTGCAAGGTCTCTCCGGATTAGGCATCTCAAATTGTCGGTCTTGATGTCAGCTTCTCTACGACATTCCTCGATCATAGTCACGAACAACCTTCCGATATCGTCGCTGATATCCTCTTCTGGTGGTGAGCTATGACTCGTGCCCAAAACATGATCTAATACGAAAACATTCTTATGAGGGTTATCATTATAGGTTCTTCCAGTTGTAGGTTGGTATCTTAAGCCGGCGGTACCCTTCTGCACATTTGGTTGAATTGGCTCAGTTATCCCATCTGATCGATCTCCCAGACCAGATCATGGTATGTATCCATACTTTATTATTTCTCGCATTGCCATTCTTACCTATATGGTGATTGCATTGTGATTCGGTTCATTCTTGTCCATCGTTGTTTCTTGCATGATCTTGAGAGCATGGAAGGCGACCACAACTAATCCTTCTATAAAAAGAACCCCATGCTCCAAGTAAGTTGATCGTCTTCACTCCCCATGTATCACAAACAGATCTCAATCTAGCGAGGGCATCTGGAACCACACTGCTGCCGCTGCCCTTCGGGCACGGCGACCACGGTCTTGGACGTCACCTCAATATTTCTCTGTTTTTTTGAGGCCCGAGTGAAGGCATATATATCGAACGGATTCACAATAAACAAAGGCGATTGAAAAGAATAAAAAAAAAAAAGGGGAGCTTATCTACTAGCAATCCCATTCAAACTTTATGCACTAATGGAGAGTAGAAGGAACTGTCCATGTCGTACGTATCCATGGTCTTCCTAGTATTAGTCAGTGTGAAGACGAGATATCCATCACCTGAAACAATACCGGGAACTCAACTGGTCCAATTTGCAAGGCTAGGTAGATTTATCCGATAACATATGTATATGGTCGAAATTAGAGGAGTCTAATTTCGAGGTCTCTATTGCGCTAAGCCTGAGCTCGAATAGTTCGAAGTAAAGTTCATAATGATCGCGGAACATACACTTTGATAAGGCACATCGAGGACCTGTCACTTTCGTATTGATTCCGGAACATACACTTCGAAAAGGCACATCGAGGACCCGTCACAACCTACCTCGAGGCAGTGCCAAATCGATGGCAGTCAAGGAAAAGTGGGAAATTCCCAAGGACACGTGGTTAGGACCGATACGTTTTGTAAGAAATAGTACAATTCCTTACTAAATCGTTATACAACTGTACCAATAGTATTCTTTGTCATAATTAGTAAGGTACCATTAGCGTTTTCCCCTCCTATATAAAGGGAACCCCAATCATTTTTAAAGATAACTTTTCACTGCAATAGAACATTTCACTTAGCTTTTAACATTTAACGTGCTCAACATTCTTTCTCAGCTTTATTGTTCTTCATTTATTATGCTTAATTCACTACTATCGTCCGACCTCGAGACCCTCGAGACCCTCGAGACCATCGAAATCGAGGCCCCCAGCCCTTTGACAACATTTGTTTGGTTATCATTACTCCTTATTTAGGCTTATTATTTCTTGATTATTTACTAGTACTGAGATAAATCACATATCTTTAGAACCACAAATCAAATATAATTGTTAACACCATTTTTGAGGTAAACAACATCCTTTTGTGAGCCATTGAAATCCTTTATTCTCACATGGCTCTCTTTTACTTTATTCAAGTGAATGCCTAATTCTCGTAGAGTTGAGAATGATAAAATACTTACTCCCAATCCCCAATCAACAAGCACGCGAGATAAGACTTTGTCGCCATACTTGGCAGTGATGTACATAGCTTCTTTGTGATCCATCCCCTGAACAAGATATTTTTCCCATCTGAAAGGAAATCTTATTTTCTTCCACCGTTTTCCTAATGGCTGCTGCTAGCACATCACTAGTAGTATTTATTGGCATGCTCACTCTACTTAGAATATTTAATAAAGCATTCGTGTTACTACCGGAACTCATCAATAAGTCCATGATTAATATTGTAAAGACCCGTAAAATTTTTTTGTCAAAAAAATAATAATAATAATATCTGAATGAATCCCCGAGTTGTTGTTATTATGGAAATTTTCGAAACAGATCAGAACTGAGTAAAAAGTACCCCCAAGATTTAAAGAATACAAATTTTTCCAGAAAGTGGGTGTTATGCGACGCATTATGCGATCGCATAACGTGTATGCGAACCGCACAACGGTCGCATACCTGGGCAGTGTGTTTCGAAATTTTTGCCCATCTTGAGGAGGGCCATTATGCGGACCGCATGTTAGGAATGCGATCGCATTCCTAACCGCATTCTTGTGTCGGGCTTCTATTTTTTTTTTATTTTAACACCCGACCCCAATCCATTAAAAATACCCCTCCCCTTCGTTTTAACCACTTTTTCTGAGAAATTAGAGAGAGGAAAGAGTGGGTTCTAGAGAGAGAAAGTCCCAACTTCATCAAATTGGTCTTCCTTCATCAATCAAGCTTGGAATTAATCAAGTAAAATACGGATGTCTTCACTCTAAGAGGTAAGTTTTCACCTCACTGACCCCAAATTTTCAGATTTTGTTAAAAATGACTTATGGGTAGGATACTTCATAAGGATGGGGTTAAGAGTCTTTCATGCATGTACCCATTTTATCATAAGCTAGTAAAGGAAGGTAGGGTGGGGTAACCTTTAACTAAAAAAAAGGGGTTAGTTAATCTAAAGGAGCACCTAGTGTTTGATAGAAAGCTCAAATGAGTTCAAGACATGTTCATGATTCCTAATTCTAAGTTTAAATGTGTCACATTGTGAATTAGATTGAAGGTGCTAGAAGGTCCGGTGACTTGAGCTAGAAATTAAGGAAAAAAAATCCCGGTTCGAGGTATGTATGGCTAACTTTAACCTTCATAGAATCCTCTTGTTGGGTTCGAATATGTGGTATCTGCACCTTATGTGGGAATGTGTGAAATAGTTGAAAATCATACGTGGAAAAATAATGAAAGGAGTATTATGAAATAATGTAACTGAATTGAGCAAATGTGGCAGTACCGTGTTCATGGAATGTTCTACTTGATAAATGTTGTGGGGTCTTGGGCCCAATTAAATGAGCTGCTAATATAAAATTGTATTCCTTAAAGGATAATTCTTATGATGTAATTTTTTGTGGTTGTTGTTATGAAATATGATTGTCAGAGGGATCGGGTTACGCGCCGCAACACAAAGCAATAAGCTTCATGAGGTGTGAGGTAATAAGGGTGGCCGAGGTAATAAAGGTGGCCGAGGTAATAAGGAGGAAACGTGATTGATATCAATACTGAAATGAAAAGCTATGGGCTCTTGAATATTATGATGTTGAAGGGGAAAAAGGAAAAGATTGTGAAACTTGTTTGATTATGGTTGTTTCTTTTCACATACCTTGATTTATTTGGTTATATCACTGTCTGTTAATTGTGTACAGTTTGATTGTACTTGGGATAAAGTTTGTGTATACATACTAGTACTATTCCACAGTACTAACGTCCCACTTGTCGGGGGTGCTACATCTTTTATATGGATGTAGGTGGGTCCATAGCAGGTAGCCCAGCTCGCCGTTAGTGGTGTTTTCTCCTCATCCTCTTCTAGTTGTACTGGTGAGCCCCTTCCTCTCGGGGCCATGTGTAGTTCCTGCTATCTCTTTTGAGTATATTATGTATTGTAAGGTATAGTCGGGGCCTTGTTGTCGGCAAGTATTGTATAAACTCTTAAACATTCTTAGAGGCTCCGTAGACGCTATGTGGGTATATATATGTATATTTTGGGGAGTGGTTGTAATTGTTCGTAATCATGGTCTGTATTGGAAGTGTTGTATCTATATTTTATGTAACGGGAAATCTAATATGATAATGTAATACGAGGAAAAGAAATTGGACTTATAATGGTAATCACACGCTTTTAAACTTATTTCGTTGTTTCATACAAATCATGTACGATATTATCACGTGGGGTAGGAAAGGCAAATCAGGTTCGCTTGACTGGGATCACCCGGTTGAGTGCCGGTCGTGTCCGTCAATTTTGGGGCGTGACAGATATGCGGGCATGGGTCTTCCTCAACTGTTCCTCTATAGAATGTCCTTTAACCGGCATCTTCCTCCAAAATTCTCTTGGCTCTGCGTTAGCTATATTTCTCCTCTAATTCTATTTCATGATAGAATTTCCTCGGGTCCAGGAGCGTAGCACATTCCTGACCGATTCATCCTATGAACGACTTTGATATCTGTCATCTTTCCCTTTTCGTTAAAATGATAAGTCCACAGAATTGTTTTATATTTTCTTCTCCCTTCATCTTTAACAGCTATGATGGACCATTGTTGGTATGTCTGAACCATCAAAGGGATTTTCAGCTGCAATGTCATCAATGGAGTTGTCCGAGGGGGTGTCCTTGCAATTTCAGCATTCTTAGTAGTGACGCTAGCCCGTTTTAATTCATAGTCCTCATATAATATGATCATGTTGACTCCTTGGTTTCTGTGGTTTTGTAGTGGGTTATGATTTAATTTGTTGGGGTGGGGCATTGGATAGCTCCACTTTTAGTTAGCATTTCGATATCATTGTTCAACCTAAAACAATCCTTGGTTTCATTCCCATGAATACCTAAATAATAGCCGCAACACTTTCTTGCATCGAAGGACTTGGTGGGTTGGTCGGGGCTTGTTCCTTCCATTGGTTATATCAGTCTGACTCTTCCCAACCTCTCAAATAATTGGGATAAAGGCTCGGCAATTGGGGTGAAGTTTTTGGGATTTCTTTCCTCAAACTTTGGACCTTGTATAGGTGCGTAAGCAGACTTATTTTGATGGGTGGTGGTTTGAACGGGGTCATATGGTCATGGTGGTTTTGATGTATATTGGTTCGAGATGGGTTGTAATAGGGCTGAGTGTTGTAGTATAGTTGGGCATAATATATTGGGATATAGGTGGGTTGATGTGGAGGACGAGTGTTTGCGAGGCAGGGTTTGGTTCAACGAGGAGGACTTTATTGATAATAGGGGACAATCACTGTAACTTTTTGTTTCTTCTTCTTCCCACTGTCGATGGAACCAGATTGTATAGCCTTACTAGAAGCTTTTAGCGGAGTCATTTACTGTGTCTCTCCTGACTTAATACATTCTTCCAAGAAATCTTGACTAGCTTAGGGAACATCTGACCCATCATCCCCGTCAATTTCGTGAAATAGATTCCCTCTTGAGCACAGATAAAATACGTAATCAGCTCGTTATCATCTAGTGGGGGTGTTACCCAGCAACTTCTGCTATCCAACGGCGAGCGTATTCTTGAAATGATTTCGATGTCTTATTTTGTACAATCACCAAAGTTAATCGGTTAAGGGTGATCTTAGTTTAGTGTTAAACCTGATGCGGTTCATGAAATCTTCGACCCTGTCCTACCATTCCCTCCAATTCCCAAGGTCCTGTTTGGTGTACCAGGTAATCGCTTTGTTAAACTCCTTATGAATAACTTCATCCTCAACTTCTCATTTCTCCCCACTCCGATCAATTTTTCATAGTACGCCCTCAAGTGAATGTGAGGGTCACCTATTCCATCAAAACTGTCAAACATTGGAGGCTTGTACCATGCGGGCATGTCAACATTAGGGTGTATGAATAAGTCCTCATTATCCAAACTCTTGTTCCCTTGAGAAACTTGGAGGTTCTTCATATGTTTCATTAATACCCATAGTTGTTCTAATAGTGAAACATCTTCTTTGAATTTTGCTTCCCCCAATATTTCGGCATATTGGTATATCCCATAAGGCACTCTGACCATGACAGGAGCGGTAAAAGTGGGTTCAGAAATGGCAAATACAAACTGAACATACCTCTAATGTGTGGCGGTGTGGGCAACAGGTTTATACTGCGTGTGATTATCGGTGAAAGTGGCATTGTCATGAGGAGGGATGTGGACCAAATTGCGGAGGTTACTGGCGGTATGACTTGCATTATGGTGGGTATTGTGGTGATAGCAGTTGGGGTATTATTTACTTGTCAGGTTTATGAAGGGAAATGGTTGGGGATTGAATGTAGGTCCTACGAATATAGGTCCAAAACCAGATCAGCGGACCAGTGGGTCGTGTAGCACACGAGTTAAACCTCTCAACAGACCTTGAGGAGTTACATCCAGTGTTTCATGTCTCAATGCTTCAGAAGTGTGTTGGAGATCCTTCCAGAGTTGTACCGGACGATGATCTACAGATCACCGAGAAGTTGACTTATGAGGAGGTACTTGTTGCCAATTTAGATCAACATGTTTGTCGGTTGAGGATGAAGGGTATTCCTTTAGTGAAAGTGTTATGGCGGAAAAATAATGTGAAAGAGATGACATGGGAAGGTGAGAAGAATATGGGAGCCAGATATCCGCATCTTTTTCCTACTCCAGGTATTTAACAAATCTTTTCTTAATGCTTTTGCATACCTCAGTCAACATTCGAGGACGAATGTTCTTAAGGGGGGAGATTGTTACACCCGTACATATGTAATGTCGTATATTGTGTAAATTATTTTCAAATAATGATTTAGGTGAGTTTAAATTCATAATATGACGATTATATGATGTTTGCATATAGAATATAATGTTTGGGAAAAAATAAATTTAAGTTGCGGAAAAATTGGCTAATAATTTACTTTGTAATGAACCTTTTTTGAGAAATAATTTCATGTGGTATATGAGGTATTTTGGGAACATATTTATACCAACTTAAAGTTTTTGGAATGTAGTTTCCAAATATCTAGAGCTTTCATTCATATAACGTCAAGATAAAGGGATACGAGTGTCAGAAGAAGGGTCAATGAAGAACACGTGTGGTTGACTTTTCAACCTTACAATAAATAGAAGAGTTAGTATTATTGTCCCTCATTTTCAAGAAAATTCACGTAGAAGAAGAGTTTCCATAGATCTTCATGAAAGTTCTTTAGGGTTAAGAATAAATTCCATCATCCGTAACTCAAAATCAAAAGGCGAACACATCAATGTGATTCTTACGACATAAGTATTACTTTGATGTCCTCCGTTTTCCTTATAACTCGGCGTTTTGAAAGATAATCGTGGCTAAGAAATCTTTTCACCTCGGTATTTTTGCTATACGCGAATAAGCAAGTGTTTGGATCAAAGGGAACAAGGTTTGGAAGTTATAACACAAGAGGTATGTAGGGTTTTCGTTTCATTTTCGGTATGATTTGGTTTAGCTATGTTCTAACCTTTCTTCTTGATCCTCTAAGGGTTGTTGGAAGAAAATTTCATCATGTATTGTATTCTTGTATAGTATTCAATTCCATATGTGAAGTATGGAAGAAACTAGTTTAGGTTGGATGTTCAAAACACAACAAAACCAAAAAGGCGAATCGCCCATTCGGCCCATGCCATCCGGACATCTGTTTGTTCCATTCCTTTGATATTTTTTTTACAACAAACATTAATTTAATATTATATAATCTTTCTGATGCTTTTATTATTTCTATATCATATTTAGACTTTGATGTCACGAGTTAGCCACTATGAGTTCACATTACATTGAGAATTCAGTATTGTCGATCGTTTGACAATATTTTTGATAAATGGGTCTCCTTCAGTTTGATGTTATAATCTTGGATGGTAATCCGTTCCCGTGTATATTTATGGTGCTTGTTGTTTTTTGGGATCATCCAGTTTTAGGGGAAACTTTGTAGAAATATTTTGATATTCGAAGAGTTGGAAAAGTTTTTAGTTCATTGGGTCTAAATTAATTCTAGATGTATACTAATGAGTTAGTTAGCCTTAGTATCTATTGTACATACTCGGCTTCTCCCTAAAATGGGGATAGGCTCCTCCATCCAACTTATGGACGATGAGTGCTAGATTACGTTTGTGGTTCCATTTATGGATTCCTTCACGATCTCTTGAGTCCATATGATTTTTCCACATGTGTTATGCCTCATACACGCTTAAATTGATTATGCTGGGGGATATATCCCATAAAACCAGCGAGGCCTACTGATTATATGCTGGGGGAGATTTCCCAATACACTAGTAGGGCCTATTGATTATATATTTACTTGCATTGCAAGACTATACATGAGGCTATTTCAGATGTACAATTACCTTATTTGGGGAATATAGCCTAGTTCAAATAGTAGTTCCGTTTCAGCATAAACTTCGGTTCAGTTCCAGATCAGTTGCTAGTTATGATTATTGTTTAGCTTTCACCTTATATTCAGATTTCCAACTTACAGTCATACGTTAGTATGTGTTACACATACTTTCCACCCTACATGATTTATGCATATTGTACTCACGTTCCATCCACGGTGATGCATTTCATGCTGCGCAAGTACAGATAGATCACCATTTGAGCCACATAAGTAGGCCATCCACCACGTGTTGGGTCACTCTGTTTACTATAAAATTTCCTTATATTTTTTATGTGAATAGTCAACTAGTTTGGGTATGGAGGGGGGCCTGTCCCATCTAGTACTTGTTATGTTCAGCACTCCTAGAGGCCTCTAGATATACACCTCTACAGTTAGTATGTTTTTATATGTCAGCTAGTGTTAGCCTTGTCGGGTTTCCAGATTGTATAGTTCTTATCACCTATGCTTGTTCTTGTTTAGTTTATCAGTTTATATTCATGATTAGTAGATTATTAGTAGGTTTAGTGATGATCAACACTTAGTGTTAGTTATTCATCGTGACCCTATGCTAGGGTGTGACATTAGGGTTTGGTTAGAAGGTCAAGTAATCCCTTGATAGCGCGAGCAGATAATCATGATGAAGTTTGACTGTTGTAGAAGAAGATACTTTCAGCAGCGGTACAAAAACTAACCACTATGTTTTTAAACTCGCAAAGTTTTCTTTGATTGAAATAGGGGCAGAAAAATCGTTCGTTTTTCAGATACCCACTCCCAGAAATGCGGGATTTAAGGTAAGTTAATTTTTATGTTTTCATGACCCTCCTTGATGATGGAATATAATTTTCAACTTTGCTAGATCCTCCTGGATAATGGGATTTAATTCTTGAGTTTCAGGATCCTCCTTCGGATGTTGTTATGGCACCTAGTCATCAAGACTAGGTAAGCCTAACATGCATTGAGAATTAGCAGAAATAATTACTTAAATATCAAATTAAATTGTGAAACTATCATAACAAAACACCAACGGTACAACAGATGAATAACTCCCAAAATTTGGTGGAACTGAGTCATAAGCACTACAAGAGAGTATTGATAGTTTAGAAATACAATACTATATAAATAGAAAGTAAACATGAGAACATCTAAATACATAAGGTGACTCCGAGTCCTACAAAAATCGGGCTGGTGTACCTTTAAGTCTCCGAAATGGCTAATCAATCAGTGACGTCCATCACAGGCAGAAGTTCCTGGATCTGCACACAAAAAAAGTGCAAAAGCGTAATATGAGTACACCACAACGGTACTCAGTAAGTATCAATCCTATCCTCGATAGAGTAGTGATGATGCTAGGTCAAGATGCCTACTAAGATAAGAAATCAAAACAGGATATAGCATGATCTAATAATGGAATGCGAGGAAGTAAACTTTAGATAAGCAGTTCGATAATATAAGCTAACGATGGAAATTTAAGCGATAAAGGAAACAAGAATTGGACACATGACGAAACAGTAGATAGTCAAACACAGACAAATAGAAGTGAGACAATAAAGAAAACAATAAGAGCTGCGAAACTAACTAGCATCCTTTGGCATGGAATGTACAATAAGAATCACAATTGAGGTACCGCCTCATATTAATATTTCGCAACATTAATCACCATCTATCTTTATATCATCGCATGAGCCTTATATTTAGTTTCAAAAATCATTTTTCCCAGAATAGCTACATGCGTTTAGCCTCCTTATATCGCTACGTGGCTTCAAGAAATTCCCTTACTAGCAGCACACGTATCAAGCCCACCTTATCTCAACGCACGTGTATCAACCCGTATCCTTATACCACTGTATGTGTATCAATATCAGAACACAATAACAACTCGCACTACAAGTGCCCATATGCCACAACTTGCAAAATCAACAATACCAATATTTCCAAAACAAATATGTCACGAACCCAAAACCTAAACTGGTCGTGATGGCGCCTATCGTGGAACTAGGCTAGCCAACCATTTTAGACTATCAATATATTTCATAATTTCCCAAAGATAGTAGATTTAAAAATAGCAGAATGAGATGAACAAATTATACACCTTCCTAAAACCTGGAGTCAACTGTCATGAGCATCTAAGAAGTGACACATTCTAATACAAATCCTCTATTACAACAAGTCTGAGAAGTAAAGTACAAATGATAGAATAGGAAGGAGAAATAGAAGTGCTGCGGACGCCGAGCAGCTACCTCACAATCTCCGAACAATGCTCCAAATGGGGTAGCTCAACTATCGCTCTACCCCGGTACCTGAATCTACACATAAGGTGGAGGGAGTAACGTGAGTACGCCAACTCAGTAAGTAACCAAAGTATCTAAAAACATGAGTGTAGTGACGAGCATTTATAAATCATGAAAATACGTATAATAAGTGACTGTGGAAATAAGTAAATCAAGTCATGAATTTACATTTTCGAGTATTTCATAAAACTCCAGTTCCCATTTAAAAATCTCGTATATATAAAAAAAAACATTTATCATCAGAGGCTCAGTGTAAAGAAGAGTGAAAAACAGTAGTTTCATAAAATATAAGCCCCTCGGGCACAGTATCATTCACAATAAATCCTCGCGGGCAATCCTCTCAGTCACTAGTGACTCTACTCTCACAAGTCAATGCTCACACTCAGCACTCTCACTCATCAGGTACCATATATCAATTGATGCAGCGTACAGTCCGCTCCCATACGTATATATATATATATATATATATATATATATATATATATATATATATATATATATATATATAATGTTTATTGCTGCGGCGTGCAGCCCGATCCATACAATAGTCGATTGCGCTCACTGGGGGTGTACAGACTCCTGGAGGGACTCCTTCAGTCCAAGCGCTCTATTGCTGCGGCATGCAACCCGATCTAATATATATATATTGCTGCGGCGTGTAGCCTGATCCATATATAATATATTTTGTTGCGGCGTGTAGCCCGATCCACATATAATACATATGTATTGATGCGACGTGCAGCCCGATCCACATATAATACATATATATTGATGCGGCGTGCAGCCCGATCCGTACATAATGTATATATTTTTTCGGCGTGCAGCCCGATCCATATGTAATATATAACATATATATTTCTGCGGCGTGCAGCCCGTATCATAACTATCCTCACATACTCAGCGCTCGACCTAACACAAATATACTGATAACTGCCCTCATATACTCGGCCCTCGGCCTCATTACATATATACTCATAACTGCCCTCATATACTCGGCTCTCGGCCTCATTACATATATACTCATAACTGTCCTCACATACTCGGCACTTGGCCTAACACACATCTATATTGTTGCGGTGTGAAGCCTGATCCATAGATATCCTCACATACTCGGCTCTCAGCCTGACTTAGTCACGCTCACCAGCCACTTGGGAAATTCCCTTCGACTCACGGGACTCAGCCCAAAATACTTATCAGAGTTTACAAAGTAGTGTGATACCAGTGAAAATAACAACAAGTCGAAAACATGACTGAGTTCATAATTGTTCTATCAAGATAGTGGTAGATAGTGTAGAAGTACCCCATGAGGGTCTAAACAGATCGGCACAAGGCCCTAGACATGGAAAATACCCCTGAGGGACTAAACAGATCGGCACAAGGCCCCAGACATGGCTCACAGCCCATAAACAAGTATAAACTTCTGAAAAACAGGATGTTGTATTCAAATCGAATATGCGGCTTAATAGTCGCTATGGGACGGACCAAGTCACAATCCCTATCGGTGCACGCCCCCACGCTCGTCACCTAGCATGTGCGTCATCCATTTATCAACAAAATAACAAATAACGGGGTGACATACCCTCAGGTTTAGAGTTACAGTCGTTACATACCTAAAAACAACCAAAAAGCTACTCTGCGATGCACTTTCCCCTCGAATTGGCTCCCGATTGCTCCAAATCTAACCAAAACCGGATTAACATCATCAATATATACTAAAGGAACACAACCCAATCGAAAATTATCAATATATACAAAATTCTCGAAATTAGGCCAAACCCGACCCTCGGGCCCACGTCTCGGAATTCGATAAAATTTTCATCACAAAAATTCTCGTCCTCCCACGATTCTATACATACAAAGAACACTAAAATCGGACCATAATTTCCCACTCAAATCACCAAAAGAATTTTCAAAATTTTACCTCCTATTTTTACCAACTTTTCTACTTTAATTCCTCAAATTGCATGGTGAAAATCAAGACAAATTCATGAAATTGAACCAAAAATATTGAAGAACACTTACCACAAGAACCCCACTGAAAATCTCGTCCAAAATCTCCCTCACCCAATCTCTCAAATGACAAAATGAGTCATGGCCAAGAACCCCCAAAATTAGAAATTAAACTGTCTGCCCAGACTTTTCTTCATCGCGAACGCATCACATTGACCGCGTTCGCATAGAACAATCCAACAGGCCCCTAATCTTTACTCTACGCGAACGCACCAAAAGCCACGAGAACACACTGCTCCACCACCCCAGGCCTTCGCGAACGCATGGGATCCTACGCGATCGCACAGGCCAATGGGCCTGGGGTCCTCAGGTTCTTCCTACTCTACGCGAACGCACACACACCCCCGCGTTCGCGATGGCCACCCTGCTCAACACTCCGCGTTCGCACCCCTTCGACAGTGAATGCACTGAACAACTGGCCCCCCTTCCACCAAACACTCTATGCGAACGCGAGCACTTCCGCGAACGCATAGAGCAAAACTCTACTGCAGAAACACCAGCAAACCAGCCAAGTTCATAAACCAAAATCGATCCGTTAACTGCCCAAAACTCACCTGAGGTCCCCGGGACCTCAACCAATCCTACCAACATACCCCATAACATCATTCAAACTTAGTCGAGCCTTCGAAATACCAAAAATGACATGAAAACACCAAAATTACATCAAATTCAAGCCTATGGACTTTGAAACTTCTAAATTCCGCCAAAAAAGTTGAAACCATCCAAAACACATCTGATTGACCTGAAAAGTTTCACACATATCCATAATGACATTACGAACCTTCTCCAACTGTCAGAATTCTATTCTGACCCCGATAGCTTATTTTTCACTACCGACCAGAAATCGTCAAAACTAACTCTCGCCAATTCAAGCCTAATTCTACACTGGACATCAAAACAACATTTTGAACACATTCCTAAGTACCAAATCACCCCACGAAGCTATCCGAACTATGAAATCCGCATTCCGAGGTCGTTTACCAATAAGTCAACTTCTGATTGACTTTTCCACTATTGAACCAAGATTAGAGACATTGTGTCTCATTTCTCTCCAAAAATCACTCTGAACCCGAGCCAACCAATCTAACATAATACAATGAAGCTGAACCACATATAATGAGGCAAAAATGGGGGGAAACAGGGCTAAACTTCTCGGAATGACCGGCAGGGTCGTTACAAAATATCCCATGGCTCAATCATAATGTGTAATGTGATCTCAATAACAACAAGATTAATGGGGGATACTCAACAAGGAAAGATACCTCAACAATTAAAAACTTCACCTTTATGTGATAATGGATTTTACAACTTCAACGACAATAACTCAGCAAGAAGATATTCCATGAAATAACAACTTCAAGTAAGAGTAATTCAACCATTAAAGGGGTAACAAAAAATTAAGGGGGATAGCCACTTTAACTAAAGCAACTAGGAGCAACTACAACAATAAAGGGTAGAACAAAATGCTAGTGATGTCAATTAGAGCATGTAAGAGTAAATTTAACGATGAAAGGTGTAACATGTTATAACAAGTGCAATTAAGTACATGGAAGAAGTCTAAAAGTCTAAACCAGTTAAGTACCACATATAGAACGTGTACAAACTCCTCATCTTGTGTACACGTCTTCCACATAATAAAATTATCACAAACAGACCAAATCCTAAGGGGTAGTTCCCCCACACAAAGCTAGGAAAGACACTTTCCTCTACTAGACCAACTCACCCCTCAAAAATAGATTTTCCCCTAAAATTCGCCTCCCTGTGGCTCAAATCTAGCCAAAAATGACTTAATAATATCAAACAATGCAAGAGAGGCCAAAGGAACGAAATTATGCAAACCGGGTAATAGGGATACCAACCTCGAGGGTGGTCGAAAGCCTCGGGGTCGCGATTTAGAAGCTTGACTAGGGGCTATCGATAACAGTATAACAGTATTGAATGCCTTAAGGATGGACTTTTTATGATCAATAATAATAAATAAGTGAAGAATAATTCAAGAACACAATAAATGAGAAGTAGTAAATCAATGAAGCAATTATAGAGAATGTTTTAGCTAAGGAGTAAAGGATGTTCTTGTTCTTGTAATGAATATCATGTGTGTTACAAAGTGAAAAAGGTCCCCTTTATATATGAGGGGGAATCCCAACATAGTACATGCGCAATTAATGTAAAGAGTATGGCTGGTACAGCCATTTAATGCCACGGTATGGGTTGTACTATTTTGTGTATCTTGTCAGCTTAAACAACGTGCCCCTTGAGATTTCCCGCCTATCCATTTCGGCCTTCGATATGCACTGCAACGAGGTCGAGGACCTTCGATATGCATTGCCTCGAGGTCGAGGACCTCTAATATGCTCCTCGATACCAAAACTCGGACCATCGAGCATTCATTCTTATCGATATGGCTGTGAAATCGGGCTCTCTGATTTTAGCCGTATAGAGATAGTCCCCGCGTTTCTTAGAATGAAGAGATAAGAAACGGTTTTTGACCTTTTGCCTCTTCTACACTCCTACTATGACGTCAGTCTCTTGAGAGCATTAAATTATGTGAAACGAAAAGCTGCGCAGAGGTCGCTGCCAACACAATTCTTAAGAGACCCATGAACCGTCATAATTTTGGCTTTCTCGCTTCAAGAATTCCCAAAGGGCCTCTGTAAATACCATAATTACTTTCCTTTTCATCGTTTGGCATCTTCTTCATCTTCTCCAAACCTTCAAATTTTCACTAAGTGTTTTCCCTTCATATCTTCTGTCGTGCACATTTTTCTCGTCTTCTCACTTCAAAACTCGATAGCTATCATGGAAAAGACCTCCAAAACGGTTCCACAAAAGGAGGGGCTGCTTTTATATCATGCCCATCTAAGGGCAAGTCAAAAACCCCTCCTACCATCAAAGCAATGCATACTTGTCCCTTTAATGTGATGTTTTTGGGTCTATTTATATGTTTAGAATGAACCCTAAACGTCTCAAAGACTTCTATTCTAACTTGGAAACACTTAAAACCCGTCATAACTTGGACCTCACCGAAATAGGCACCCAGGAGTTATGGGTCTAACGCCTGGGTAACGCCAGGACCCCCCAGGCGTTATGGGTCTAACGCCTG
>ML382409.1:26729-48831 GCA_005239525.1 Nicotiana knightiana | reverse complement strand
TAATTAATTTTAAAAACTAAAATATTATTTCAAATAGAAAAACCTAAAGAATACTCATACAGCTCCTCAAATAGGCATTATAAAACCGTCACGATCATAGTCTTGACTACTTAATCTACACTCGGGCGCGACAACTCATGTCCCCGTCTTCAACTTCAAATTATAATAAAGATCACATGTTGTAATTATGGGTGCATTTCATGTGGCGTAGTTATAATGTGTCCAAAAGACAAACAAGTGTTCTCCGTCGTGACTTGTTCCAAGATAAATCCATAAAAAACGGCTAAAAAGTAAGAAGGCTAAAATTCACAATAGGTTTAAAATATGTAAATAATTAGATAATTAGGCCAAATATTAAAGGACTCTGAAAACTAAAATAAATCCCAAACCTGAATAATGTCACTTAAAGTGGAAAAACTCCCTTACTACCCTTCATTAATCCGGGGCGGGGTAGTGGAAAAAGGAGGTGTGACAACCACCAGTGAAGCAGATATGGAAAACTAAGGAGTCAATAATAGCTTCTACTGTTGAAACTAGTCAAAGGAAGGTGGAAGTGATTAGCAAGGAAGTAGAGTGTACATCTAAGCTAGCAGAAAGTACAGATGAGCCACAACAAGCAGAAGAAGGTGCACCCAGTCAACTAGAAAAAGGAAAGATTGCAGTAGAGATCAATGGTGTCCAAATGACTTATACAAAGGCAATCCCGTCTCCTGTGAAGCAAAGGCCACAACAACAACCAAGTTCAGCTATGATAGCTAACCTTAAACAACCTATCACATGTGGACAAACTTAAAAAGATATAATGTCCTGGATGGTTTGGAATATAAGGGTACCAACAAGAGATATAAGCAAAAGGAGTTGTGTACCTATATAAAAGAGAATAGCATAAATTTAATGAGATTAGCGGAAACTAGAGTAAAGAAGGATAAGGATGCTCAAAAAATCAGTTAGTGGCACCTGGATGACAAGCAAGCTACAACTATGAGTGCACTAAATGAGAGGATTTGGATTCTATGGGATCCTCAAGCTTATGAGATTACAGTCTTAGGAAAATCTGCTCAAGCAATTCATTGCAGAGTTGCAGGCAGACAGAATTCAGTAAATTGTTTCATGACAATAGTTTATGGATTCAACACTACTGAAACAAGGAAAACTTTATGGAAACAATTTAAGGACTTAGCACCACAGAGCAATATGCCATGGATCATATGTGAAGATTTTAATTCTGTCTTAACAATACAATACAGGATTTGGGGCAAGCCAGTTACAAGGAATGAAATACAATACTTCTCTGAAAGTATGCATATACTGAACTTGAATGAATTATCTTAAGGTAGATTTCTATACATGGTCAAATAAGAAACAAGGAGTAGATAGAGTCTTCAACAAGATTGATAGAGCACAGAAAATGATGAATGGATGCAGTCCTATAGGCACATGGAAGTAGAGTATACGCTACCATTCATTTTAGATCATGCCCCAATGGTTATTTCAATAAAGAGGTTAGAACCAAGTGGCAAGATTCCTTTTAGATTCTTTAATGTATGGGCTGACCATCCAAGCTTCATGCTACTGGTGGAAGAGTGTGATGACCCAAAAGGTCATCCCTTATATTCTAGCTAATTTTGTGTTCCGAGGTCGTGAAAACCTCCTTCTATCTCACCTCGGTTTACATGCGCAGCCCGGGCGTGTAGCCGGGAAGCCTTTATGTGAAAAACTGATAAAAAATGATAATTTTGTATTAGAGAACTTAATAAAATTGACTTCGGTCAAGGTTTTTGCTAAACGGACCCAGACCCGTGATTTGACGATCCCGGAGGGTCCGTAGGAAAATATGGTACTTGGGCGAATGCCAAGAATCGAATTCCGAGGTCCCAAGTCCTAGAAATGAATTTTTTAAAGAAAACTGTTTTCTAAAAAAATATAAAGGTTTTTGAAAATGAAATGTTATGTGAAACCTGTGGTATTGGGCCCGTATCTTGGTTACGGATCCCGGTACAGGTTCGATATGATTTATATGTGTTATCTGTGATGTTTGGTATGAAACAAACTTTGTTTGGCGCGATTCAGACCTTAAATGCAAAACTTGATGTTTAAAGAAGTTTTGAGAAATTTCATTGATTTTTGGTTTGATTCGTCATTTTAGTGCTATTTTATGTGATTTGGAACCTAGAGTGAGTCCATATTAGGTTATAAGACTTGTTTGTGCATTTAGACGGGGTCCCGGGGGCCTCGGGTGTGTTTCGGATAGGTTCCAGGTCCATTTTCCCTATTTTTGCACTGCTGATGCTGTTTCTGGTTTCCTTCTATGCGATCGCATAGTAGTAGCCGCGATCGCATAGTGTTGCCTTGCACCCAACCCATTTTTCTCTTAACTGCGTTCGCACACTCTGTTTCGCGATCGCACAGTGTGGTCAAGGCTTTTCTTTTTCCCTATGCGATCACACACTTCAGCTCGCGATCACACTGTGCATTCTTGGACAGTGGTCATTTCCCTTATATGCAATCGCATGAGTTTATTCGCGATCGCATAGTACCTTTTTGTCCAGCAGCATTTTTCTTCTACGCGATCGCATCCTGGTGTCTGTAATTGCAATGCTT
This sequence comes from Nicotiana knightiana, assembly GCA_005239525.1. Taxonomy (NCBI): domain Eukaryota; kingdom Viridiplantae; phylum Streptophyta; class Magnoliopsida; order Solanales; family Solanaceae; genus Nicotiana; species Nicotiana knightiana. The sequence continues at coordinate 46,230 of ML382409.1, read as the reverse complement.
TAAATCACTGGGCAGAATATAAACTTCCAAAAATCGGGGTTTCACCATTTAAAACATATTTTGACTTCTAGAACTCGGTTTTGGGCGATTCTTTGAGGTTTTTTCACACAAATCGAATGGGTAACTGTTCTTCCACTAGAATTAAATGTATTTCATGAATTAGTTCTTGTTTTTATCATTTAATTTGTGTTTTCGGTTGAGGGGATTGTGGGTTTTGAAAGAAAATTTCAAAAATGAAAATTCATGATTTGAATGACCAAATGATATCGGAATTGGATATATTTAGTATGGGTGAACTCGTATCGGAATGGGTAACTGAAATTTGTGAAATTTGTCGGGTTCCGAGGTGCGGGCCCGGGGGTCGACTTTTGCGTCGATTTTTATAATTTTGTAAATATTGAAACTTTATTATCTAGAATAGTTCCTTATAAATTTTATGTGTATTTTGAAGTTGTTTTAGTTGATTTTAAGCCGTCCCGTAGTCTTTTCGCCCGAGAAGTCTATTTTTGAGTACCATATTGTCGTCTTTGAGGTAAGTGAGAACTACCCTTTAGGATTGAGTCTTCCTTGTTGATTGTAGTCCGAGTATGCGAGGTGACGAGTGTGTACTCGTACTTATTTGCAATTAAATTTCCCTTTTAGGATTCATAGATTCTTATATTACCTGTGTATGATTTGTAATTGTTACATTTGAATCCTTGGTTGTTAATTTCTTCCCTTCCTGTTTAAATTAGAATTACTTGTTTTTTTTTTTTTTGGATTCTTTCGTTGGCTATTTTACTTTACTTGACTTAACTGAATATCCTACTTCTCTTATCATCATGCTATATTTTCTTCGTAGCTTGCCCAATTGACTATAATTAGTGTCATCTAGCCTTATAGTTGACTAGCCGTAGTTGGAACATCTATTCGTTGGAGTCAAGCATGCCCGTGAGTCTTACATTGTGATTTATATGACTATTCCCTTAAGTGCCACTTAGGTCTAATTGTTAGACATTTATGTTATTGGTATTTCTTTGATGTTGCATATTACTGGGCCTTTGTTTAAGCTGAGCGTTATTCCGTGAAGTTAACTGTGTAGGTGAGATTGCTTATAGTTGTTTCCCTTGCTGGGATGTTATGGTTTCTGTTACAGTTTATGCTGTTAATGATATGGTTTGTATTGTTGACTCCCTTGCCGGGATGTGATGGTTTCTATTACTGTTTATGCTGTTAATGATATTGTTTGTAATGTTGACTCCCTTGCCGGGATGTTGTGGTTCTATTACTTGTTATGCTATTAATGATATTGTTTGTATTGTTGACTCCCTTGCCGGGATGTGGTGATTTATGGATCATATTGTTGGTTTTTCCTTGCCAAACTGTTGTTCTTGATATTGTTTGGGTGAGGAAGAGTGTAAAGCACAAACGGTGATGCCGTGTATTGTGAGGATGAGAGTGTTAAAGCACGATGGGTGATGTCGTGCCATGTTATGATATTAAAGCACAAAGGATAATGTCATTCCATGTTATGATTTTAAAGCACGAAGGACAATGTCGTGTCGTATCTATTTATTTATTGTGAGGATGAGAGTAAAAGCACGAAGGGTGATGCTGTGCACTTGTTTTGGTGAGAATGAGAGTAAAGCATGAAGGGTAATGTCGTGCATTGTTTTGGTGAGAACGAGACTAAAGTATGAAGGGTTATGCCGTGCACTTGTTTTGGTGAGGATGAGAGTAAAAGCACGAAGGGTGATGCGGTGCACTTTTCTTTGCATTTTATTTCGTTATTCTAAATTTGGATATTCCTACTGATCTCTTACTGCATTTATTGGGAAGATTTGATATTCCTCCTGTACGGCATGGTAATTTCTGAATTACGGACTAAGGTCCGGTGGATAACTCTTGAGGAGATTTTGATCAAGGGATTTTATTGAAAAGTATCATTGAAAAAACAATGATTTGAAATGATTATATTTGAATGACCTATACATCGAAGGTATATTTGAAAGGCACTAGTCTTGCCTAAAATGATATTTGGAAGTCATTTATTGGGAAAGCATCTTTGAGAAGTTTCGTATTTTGAAAGAAACTATGTTTTAAGTAATTCTCTCTATTAAATATACTTATATCTACTTTTGGAGAAAATATGTTTTTAAAGGAAACTCTTCCATACTAAAATGATTTTATTTGCAAAAGTTTTTCATATGAACTGTTGTTTAAAGATTTCCACCAGTTTATGGATTTTAGTGGCTAAGGCCCGACGCGAACAAACCGATGTAGAGTTGAGTTATTGGTGTTCTCTATTGTATTGTCTTTCCTTTTGGTTTGGCTTGTTTTGTTGTCCATCTTTCTGGGTATTTTTGTGCTGTTTCGTGATTGATTTCTGTAATTGCCTTCGCTTTATATTGTCATTGTTGTAAATTATTCTGTGAAGTCTTAGATATATGTAACATTCAGTCATTTCTACATTCATGTTATTTATCTTATAGACCAGTGGTGTCTTGACTAGTCCTCATCACTACTCCACCGAGGTTAGTCTTGATACTTACTGTGCACCACTGTGATGTGCTCATACTACACTTCTGCACATTTTTGTGTGCAGATCCAGGTTCATACTGTAGTAGCTGTGTGGATGATTTCCGAGGAGACTCAAGGTAACCTGCTGTGCATTCCCAGGCGTCGGAGTCACCTTCTTTGTATTTATTATTCATACACTGTTGTATCTATTTCCAAATAGTTGTACTTAGAAGTTGTTGAAGATTCGTAGAGCTTATAACTTGTACTACCGGTTTTGGGAAAGTCTGTACATTCTGTTGAGATTCTATATCAAGACTGCTAGGTTTCCTTTATTTATTGATGATATTCAGTAACTGCTAGGCTTACCTAGTCCCTAAGACTAGGTGCCATCACGATACCCAATGAAGGGAAATTATATCATGATAAGTTGGTATCAAATCTCTAGGTTCATAGGTGCTACGAGTCATAAGCGAGTTTAGTAGAGTCTTGTGGATCGGTACGGAGACGTGTGTACTTATCTTCGAGAGGCTACGAAACTATTAGGGCAATTTCGCTTCCTTCATTCCTATCGTGCGAGTTTATTGATCTTGAAGTTTGAAATTATCATTACATTCTCTCACCGATGGTGAGGACACAAACGGCGGTTCCTGATGATGTTACCCCGAAGCAAGTACCGCAAAGGTCAGAGACAGGGGCCAACGAGGAGCATGTGCCGCAGTTAAGATACCTACCAGAGAAGCCGTTGAGGAGTCGCCAATAGTTCTAGTTGAGGGGCAGGTACTGGAGGTGCCTATTGCTACCCCGGACTTCAGGAGGCCTCGTCACAGTATTGAGTACAATTGGTACGTTGATTCAGGAAGGCTTGATTCTAGTGCATCAGTTGCTTCACGGATCAGTGGAGGAGTTCAGAATCCCGAGCCTACACTCCAGAGCAGCAAGATCACATTGGTCAGGTCCCCGTTTTCATAACAGCACGATATCTGGTTTCAGTTCAGCGGTGGTAAGGGTAGCAGCATCAGAGAAAGAATACCTTGAACTTGAGAGGTACACGAAGTATCACCCTTCTATCTTTCAGTGGATTGGCGGCAGATGGTGCCCAGGGTTTCCTAGAGGATTGTCACTATATTCTTCATACTTTGGGTAATGTGGAGACGAGCGGGATTGTTTTGTCACGTCTCAGGTTCAGAGTAGTGGGTGGATCAGTAGTGGAGACATATGAGTTGGGTTGACCTGGCCGAGTTAGCTTCACTAGCATGGATTCAGTCTTTCGGAGACGCTTTGAGAGAGGTTGCACCTCAGTTCCTTCGGGATGTACGGCGCGCGGAGTTAGAGCAGTTGCGTCAGGGCGCTATGTCACTATTGGAGTATGGCGTTAGATTTAGTGAGTTGGCCAGATATACACCTCGTTTGGTTGTTTTAGTTAGGATATGAGTCCGTAGATTTTTGAGAGATTCAGACATGATATTCGGTTCAGCGGGACTCGAGTGTTAGAGTAGGATGCCTCATTTCAGCAGATAGTGGGGATCGCTCACCGGTTAGGGAGCATGTGGGACCGGGAGCAAGAGTTCAGATGAGATCAGCGAGAGAGTTCAGGGAGGCAATGTGGCCTCGTAGATCGGGGTAATATACTGGTCTGTATTATGGAGGCAAGGTACGACACGGTAGAAGTTTTGTGGGTCAACCAGCTCAATTTGCATTACCAGCTTCGCATGGGATTTCAGGTAGTCATGGGTCTCAGGGGGTTCGTATTGTGTGTTTTTCCACAGCCTTGATGGCAGCGAGATTGTTTTCAGTGTGGAGATGTTAGCCACGGGGTGAGAGATTGTCCCAGGGTTCAGGTAGGTGTGGGGTAGCAGGGTATTCAGGTGAGTAGAGGGCGCCTAAGAAGGGGAGGCCCGACCTATTGATGTGTTGCATATAGTAGGCCGGAGGCCGATGTGCCAGATATTATCACACAAGTATGTTTTGATGTGTTACAGGGGGGTACCGATTGTATTTCATTATAGTTCTGCTGGTCGGGACGAGTCCCCTTATTTGTTGTTTCATTTATGAGTGAGTTCCATGTTTTGCACTCCATTTTGTGTTTACTCCTGTTGGGAGATTTTATGAGTAGTAGCCCGTGTCTATCGTGGTTTTATTCATTCTTGATAATAGTGACACTGGTAGTAAGCCCTTGTTGTTCTTCGTGGTAAGCTTTATGTGATTTTCCTGAGTATTTTGTTTACGAGTTGTGATTTGATACCCCATCGAGATGCGAGATTAGCTAGCGTTATGATTTTATCAGCTGAGATGAATTAGTGGAGGAATTTCAATTGGTATGATATATTTTCGGTATGTGATTCAGAGTTGAGGACGAGGTCCTCGTAATATTTGTGATACAATATGTTTCGTGAGAATTTTATCAGGATGGTATCCTTGTGATTTGTCTAAATGCTTTGCTTCTTCCTTGTTATATTGCTTTTGGTAAGTCGGTATTGATATAGAGTTGTGCCTATGGGCTTGTTTGATAGTTCCTTTATATGTTTTTTTCATATTAAGTCATTTCGTTATCTGTTTCTTTAGTTTAGTTTGTGGGATGTTTGCCCGGTGGTGTCAGTTGTGGCTGGTGACTCAGATATTTAATAATGAATTCTTCGTGTTCATTGCATCATTATCAGTGGTTTCGGGCAGCTATTGTGATCAAAAGTTCTATATGAGCATATGTGTTATCTACTATGTTGGGTTGTCGTGCCTTGTGGGTGTAGTCATGAGTTGATGCAGTTGATTGAGGCTAATGCCGGATATGGATTTAGAATCGGGTCTTTTGTAAATTAGTAGAGGGTGAGAAATAGAGGTATGGGGCTTATCGGTGGTGATGTGAAGGCTATATTGCGGTTGGGATGGTATCATCGGGCTTATGAGGGTTTGGATGACGTGGGATCACCCACGGGTATGTGTTAGAAGTGTACCATCAGTGATTGGATGAGTTCAAGGTGAATCTTGGCACGTTCGAGGACGAACATTTGTTTAAGAGGGGGAGGATGTGATGACCCAAAAGGTCATCCCGTATATTCTAGCTAATTTTGTGTTCTAAGGTCGTGAAAACCTCCTTCTACCTCACCTTGATTTGCGTGCGCAGCCCGGGCGTGTAGCCAAGAAGCCTTTATGTGAAAATTGATAAAAATGATAATTTTCTATTAGAGAATTTAATAAAGTTGACTTCGGTCAATGTTTTTGGTAAACGGACTCGGACCTGTGATTTGACGGTCCCGGAGGGTCCGTAGGAAAATATGTGACTTGGGCGTATGCCCGAAATCGAATTCCGAGGTCCCAAGTCCGAGAAATGATTTTTTTAAAGAAATTTGTTTTCTGAAAAATATAAAGATATTTTAAAATGAAATGTTATGTGAAACCTGTGGTATCGGGCCCGTATCTTGGTTCCAAAGCCCGGTACAGATTCGATATGATTTATATGTGTTATCTGTGAAGTTTGGTATGAAATGGACTTCGTTTGGCGTGATTCGGACCTTAAATGCAAAATTTGATGTTTAAAGAAGTTTTGAGGAATTTCATTGAGTTTTGGTTTGATTCGTTGTTTTAGTGCTATTTTATGTGATTTGGAACCTCGAGCGAGTCCGTATTAGGTTATACGACTTGTTTGTGCATTTAGACGAGGTCCCGGGGCCTCGGGTGTGTTTCAGATAGGTTCCGGGTCCATTTTCCCTATTTTTGCACTATTGATGCTGTTTCTGGTTTCCTTGTATGTGATCGCTTAGTATAGTCGCGATCGCATAGTGTTGCCTTGCACCCGCCCATTTTTCTCTTCACGGCGTTCGCACACTCTTTTTCGCGATAGCACAGTGTGGTCAAGGCCATTTCTTTTTCCCTATGCAATTGCACACTTCAGCTCGCGATCGCACTGTGCATTCTTGGACAGTGGTCATTTTCCTTATATGCGATCGCATGAGTTTATTCGTGATCACATAGTACCTTTTTGGCCAGCAACATTTTTCTTCTATGCGATCGCATCCTGGTGTCCGCGATCGCAATGCTTTAAATCACTGGGCAGAATATAAACTTTCAAAAATCGAGGTTTCACCATTTTAAACATATTTTGACTTCTAGAACTCGGTTTTGGGCGATTCTTTGATGTTTTTTCACACAAATCAAATGGGTAAGTGTTGTTCCACTAGAATTAAATATATTTCATGAATTAGTTCTTATTTTTATCATTTAATTTGTGTTTTGGGTTGAGGGGATTGTGGGTTTTGAAGGAAAACTTCAAAAATGAAAATTCATGATTTGAGTGACCAAATGATATCAGAATTGGATAGATTTAGTATGTGTGAACTCGTATCGGAATGGGTAACCGGAATTTGTCAAAAATATCGGGTTCTGAGGTGCGGGCTCGGGGGTCAATTTTTATAAGTTTTTAAAGATTAAAACTTTATTATTCGGAATAGTTCCTTATACATTTTATGTGTCTTTTGAAGTTGTTTTAGTTGATTTTGAGCCGTCCGGAGGTCTTTTCGCCCGAGAAGTCTATTTTTGAGTACCGGATTGTCGTCTTTGAGGTAAGTATCTTGCTAACCTTGTGTGGGGGAACTACCCCTTAGGATTGCGTCTTCCTTGTTGATTGTAGTCCGAGTATGCGAGGTGACGAGTGTGTACTCGTACTTATTTTCAATTAGATTGCCCCTTTAGGATTCGTAGATTCTTATATTACATGCGTATGATTTGTAATTGTTACATTTGAACCCTTGGTTGTTAATTTCATCCCTTCCTGTTTAAATTAGAATTACTTGTTTTTTTTGGATTCTTTCGTTGGCTATTTTACTTGATTTGACTTAACTGAATATTCTACTTCTCTTATCATCATGCTATATTTTCTTCGTAGCTTGCCTGATTGACTATAATTAGTGTCATCTAGCCTTATAGTTGACTAGCCGTAGTTCGAACATCTATTCGTTGGAGTCAAGCATGCCCGTGAGTCTTACATTGTGATTTATACGACTATTCCCTTAAGTGCCACTTAGGTCTAATTGTTAGACATTTATGTTATTGGTATTTCCATGATGTTGCCTATTACTGGGCCTTTGTTTAAGCTGGGCGTTATTCCGTGAATTTAACTGTTTAGGTGAGATTGCTTATAGCTGTTTCCCTTGCCAGGATATTATGGTTTCTATTACTGTTTATGCTGTTAATGATATGGTTTGTATTGTTGACTCCCTTTGCCGAGATGTGATGGTTTCTATTACTGTTTATGCTGTTAATGATATTGTTTGTAATGTTGACTCCCTTGCCGGGATGTTGTGGTTTCTATTACTGGTTATGCTGTTAATGATATTGTTTGTATTGTTGACTCCCTTGCCGGGATGTGGTGATTTATGGGTCATATTGTTGTTTTTTTTCCTAGCCAAATTGTTGTTCTTGCTATTGTTTGGGTGAGGAAGAGTGTAAAGCACGAAGGGTGATGTCGTGTATTGTGAGGATGAGAGTGTTAAAGCACGAAGGGTGATGTCGTGCCATGTTATGATATTAAAGCACGAAGGATAATGTCGTGCCATATCTATTTATTTATTATGAGGATGAGAGTAAAAGTACGAAGGGTGATGCCGTGCACTTGTTTTGGTGAGAATGAGAGTAATGCACGAAGGGAGACGCCGTGCACTTATTTTAATGAGAGTGAGAGTAAAGTACGAAGGGTGATGCCGAGCACTTTTTTTGGTGAGGATGAGAGTAAAAGCACGAAGGGTGATGTCGTGCACTTGTCTTTGCATTTTATTTAATTGTTCTAAATTTGGATATTCCTACTGATCTCTTACTGCATTTATTGGGAAGATTTGATATTTTTCATGTACGACATGGTAATTTCTGAGTTACGGACTGAGTTCCAGTGGATAAATCTTGAGGAGATTTTGATCAAGGGATTTTATTGAAAAGTATCATTGAAAAAGAAATGGTTTGAAATGATTATATTTGAATGACCTATACATCGAAGGTATATTTGAAAGGCACTAATTCTCTCTATTAAATATACTTATATCTACTTTTGGATAAAATATGTTTTCAAAGGAAACTCTTGCATACTAAAATGATTTTATTTGCAAAAGTTTTTCATATGAACTGTTGTTTAAAGATTTTCACCAGTTTATGGATTTTAGTGGCTAAGGCCCGATGCGAACAAACCGATGTAGAGTTGAGTTATTGGTGTTCTTTATTGTATTGTGTTTCCTTTCGGTTTGGCTTGTTTTGTTGTCCATCTTTCTGGGTATTTTTGTGTTGTTTCGTGATTGATTTATGTAATTGCCTTCCGCTTTATATTGTCATTGTTATAAATTATTCCGTGAAGTCTTAGATAGATGTAACGTTCGGTCATTTCTACATTCATGTTATTTATCTTGTAGACCAGTGGTGTCTTGACTAGTCCTCGTCCTTACTCCACCGAGGTTAGTCTTGATACTTACTGCGCACCACTGTGGTGTGCTCATACTACATTTCTGCACATTTTTGTGTGCAGATCCAGGTTCATATTGTAGTAGCTGTGTGGATGATTGCCGAGGAGACTCAAGGTAACCTGCTGCTGCGTTCGCAGGCGTCGGAGTCACCTTCTTTGTATTTATTATTCATAAACTGTTGTATCTCTTTCCAAACAGTTGTACTTAGAAGTTGTAGAAGATTCGTAGAGCTTATGACTTGTACTACCGGTTGGGAAAGTTTGTACATTCCTCTGAGATTCTATATCAAGACTGCTAGTTTTCCTTTATTTATTGATGATATTCAGTAACTGCTAGGCTTACCTAGTCCCTAAGACTAGGTGCCATCACAATACCCAACGGAGGGAAATTGGGTCGTGACAAAGAGGCATGGAAAGAGTACTATGATCTTGATCCTATGAAGAATATCTGGCAAAAGCTAAAGGTTTTAAGAACCTTACTGAGGCAGCTTAACAACACAGAGTTCAAGGGTATCAAAGAAAGACTGGAAACAACAAGGGGCTTAGTACAGGGATTCAAGCTCAAGTGTCAACTTGTTACTCAGATAAACTGGCCACTGAATAGAAACAAGCATTAGAGAAGCTGGAGAAATGATCACTAATAGAAGAAAGCATACTACAAAAAGGCTCGGGAAAAATTGATAAGGTTAGGTGATGCAAACTCCATGTATTTCTCAGCAATTATGAAGGAAAAAAGGCATAGAAAAATCATCACAGAGTTAGACAATGCCTTTGGAGACAAAATAACCGACCAACAATTGATAAAAGAAGAGATCATCATTTTTTACAAAACATTGATGGGGACAGCAGTAAGACAATTACCTGCAGTAAACAAGCAGGTAATGAAGAATGGACCAGTACTTAATCATGAGCAACAAATGAACTTGTGTGCTGAAGTCACTAAACAAGAAATATATGCAGGATTGTGTGCTATTGGAAATGATAAAGCACCAGGGATAGATGGGTACAATACTTTATTCTTCAAGAAAGAATGGCCGATCATAAGCTCAGAAGTATGTCAAGCAGTAAAGGGGTTCTTTCATATAGGGAAGCTATATAGAGCAGTTAACTGTACATCAATCACAATTCTTCCTAAAGTTCCTAATCCCTCAAGCATCAGAGAATATAGACCAATAGCTTGTAATTGTTTTATATAAGCTTATTGCCAAGGTTCTAGCTAATAGAATCCAGAAAGTAATAGCTTCTATTATATCAAACACACAAGCTGGATTCATCCCAGGTAGAAAAGTAGCAGACAATGTGTTACTTGCTCATGAACTAGTCAAGGATCATTCAAGAAAAAACATCTCACCAAGGTGCATTATCAATGTGGATATTCAAAAAGCCTATGACATAGTGGACTGGAGATACTTGCATCAAATTCTGGAAGAACTGGGCTTTCCTACTAAATTCATCAACTAGATTATGGAGTGTGTGACAACAGTAAACTATACTGTACTTATCAATGGAGAAACAATTAGACCTTTTGATGCAGCTAGAGGATTGAGGCAAGGGGATCCAATGTCCCCTTTTCCGTTTGCCATAGCTTTGGAATACCTAAGTAGAAACTTAAGGAGTTTAAATTTGGAGAAAGCATTTCCTTTTCACCCTATGTGTGCAAGATTAGACTTAACTCATTTGAGTTTTGCAGATGATCTCTTGATGTTTGTAAGGGGAGATGCTACTTCAGTCGGATTGATGCATGATAGATTCCAGATCTTCTCAATAGCATCAGGACATAGAGATAATCTAGCAAAAAGTTATATCTATTATGGAGGAGTCAATTTGGAAGTACAAATAGAGATACAACAGAAGCTGGGCTACAATCAAGGTGCATTGCCTTTCAAATACTTAGGCATACCTCTTGACACAAAGAAACTATCAATCATGCAAATCATTGCCTTTCAAATACTTAGGCATACCTCTTGAATATTATCTTGGACAACAAAGAAACTATCCTATGCAGACAGAATGCAGTTGGTACAACATGTCATTTTTGGTGTCCAAGCCTATTGGGCTCAGATTTTCATTATGCCAGCCAAGGTAGTTAAGACAATTGAGGCTTACTGTAGGAGCTATGTATGGTTAGGGGAGAATGTAATTACTAAAAAGGCTTTGGTGTCATGGGAGAAAGTGTCTGCACCTAGAGCTACAGGGGGGATCAATTTCATCAACTTAGCAATACGGAACAAAGCAACAATAACAAAAACAAGATGGGAATTGGCAAACAAGAAGGATAAAATGTGGATCAAATAGATCGATAGTCACTATATCAAGGACCAATCCTTTGCCAATATGGGAGTACCACAACAGGCTTCTTGGATGGTTGTATACGGCTAAAATCGGTGAGCCCAATTTTATGATTATTATGGCACTCCATAGCCCGTCTTCAGAGGGTTTGAAGCAGTTCGAGTTTTGACATCGAGGAAGCATGTCGAGGTTTCTCCACGCTCGACCTCGAGGCCGTGTAAATCGATGGCCATCATGGAAAAGCGGAAAATTCCCAAAAGGCACGTGGTTAAGGCTGATCAAGTCTGTAAGAATAGTACAAGTCCATACCGTGAATTTAAATAGTTGTACCATCTGCATTTCCTTGCAATTATTACACATGTACTATGTTGGGATTCCACCTCCTATATAAAGGGTACCCTTGTCATTTTGTAAGATGAAGGATATTTAATACAAGAACATTCTCTGCTCTCTAACTCAAACATTCTCTATAATTGTTCCATTGATTTATTGCCTTCCATTTATTGTGTTCATTAATTGTTCTTCATTTATTGCTCATTATTGATCATAAAGAGGCCATCTTCGAGGCCTTAAATACTGTTGTATCTTCATTGACCGCCCTCTGTCAAGCCCTCGAGCTTGACCTCGAGGTCTACTTCGACCAAGCTCGAGACCCCGTCTCTTAACTGCTTGGTTTGAACAATTACATTATCCTTTGCTCGTATCTCATTTTTCTTAACTCTCACTTAGCATCTATTGTCTAAACAACTAGTATTAAAATAAATCACGTATTTTTAGAACCACAAGATCCGACATAATTGTAATTATCATTTTCACGGTAAAAAGTTTGGCGCCCACCATGGGGCTAAAAATAATAGTGATTGTTTTAGTGCTAGTTTTCTAAAAACACAAGTTGTTCTTTACACTTTTTCGTTTCCAAGAATCTTCAATTTCAGGTTAGAAAATGTCTAACTCAGTGAATGCACATGAAAACAACGGTCCTGAGGATCACAGAGAGAACAACGCAGCTGCTTCAGGCGCCGGTATACCATTGTAAAACCCTAAAGGGGAACCTGTGCAAATCCTCATTGATGAAGGCTCACGCAACGCTCAAAATGTCGATGTAAGCTCTCATACAGAAGAAAGTGTGCGCGAAGGAGACCAGTATGAAGCACAGAGATCCCCTGCTCAAAAGGAAAGGGAAGTTAGCCTTCATGTCATTTTTGAGATGTTGCAAGCACAACAAGTGGCTATTGCTAAGCTACAAAGCTATCAAAGAACTCTAAGCACATCACCACCAGAAACGGCTTCTCGAGTCGAACAGGAACCAACAAGGTCGAGCAACAACGAGTCGGCAGCCAACCCCGCTATTTTGAAGATGCTCGAGGACCTCGCAAAGAGGATTGAATCAGGCGAAAAAGAGATAGAAGCTAACGAAAAAAAGGTGGAGACCTATAACTCGAGGGTCGATCATATCCCGGGTGCACCCCCGATTCTGAAGGGTGTAGATTCAAGAAAGTTCGTGCAGAAGACATTCCCATCAAGTGCGGCCCCGAAGCACATCCCGAAGAAATTCAGAATGCCCGATCTATCGAAGTACAACGGGACCTCGGAGCCAAATGAGCACATTACTGCTTACACTTGTGCTGTGAAAAGGAACGACCCAAAAGATGACGAGATTGAATTTGTCTTATTTTAAAAAGTTGGAGAGACGCTGTCCAAAGGGTCCATGATGTGGTATCATAACCTGCCCTCGAACTCGATAGATTCGTTTGCCATGAAGGCAAACTCTTTTATGAAGGCACATGCTGGTGCCATCAAGGTCGCTACGAGTAAATCTTACGTCTTCAAAATCAACAAAGAGAGAATGAGATGTTAAATGAGTTCATATCCCGCTTCCAATTGGAACAGATGGAATTACCACCGGTCTCCGATGATTGGGCAGTGCAAGCTTTCTCTCAGGGCTTGAATGAACGAAGCTCGATAGCTTCAAAGCAGTTGAAGAAAAACCTAATCGAGTATCCCGTTGTAGTTTGGGAGGATGTACACAACAAGTATCAGTCAAAGATCAGAGTCGAGGATGACCAATTGGAAGCCCCCTCGGGCTCGGTGTATCCCAGCAGGCTCTTAACAAAGGAATCGAGGCTTACAGAAAGAGAGCCGAGGCCAAGCAAAGAAAGGTATCAATCGTATATAGAAAATCAGAGAAATATCCTGCGGCGCAACATACCTCGAAGTGATCAAAAGATGGATCAAGGATAGAATCCTTGGAGACTCGCGAGCAGAGCAGGGTTCGACAGGCACACAGGGCCGGTAGAGGCACCCCGGCTATCCGAGTACAACTTCAACATTGATGCTTCAGACTCGTATCGGCCATAGGTAACATCAAAGACACCAGATGGACAAGACCCGTAATATCAGATCCTTCGAAAAGGAACCCTAACTTGATATGCGAATATCACGGTACCCACGGTCATAGGACCGAGGATTGCTGACAGCTTCGAGAAGAGGTAGCCCGAATGATTAGAAAAGGGCACCTTCTAGAGTTCCTTAGTGACCGAGCTAAAAACCAATTTATGGGAAAGAGAGGCGAATAGGAAAAATGAAACAGAAGAACCACAACACGCCATCCACATGATTATTGGAGTAGTCAAAGTCCCTCAAGGACCCATTTTCAAGCGAACAAAAGTATCCATCACCAGGGAAAAGCGAACTCGGAGCTACGTACCGGAAGATACTATTTCATTCAGCGAAGAGGACATCAAGACCTTGTCTCAACCTCATAATGACACATTGGTAATTTCTTTTCTTGTGAATAAATTTCAGGTTAAACGTGTGCTCGTGGATCTAGGTAGCTCGGCCAATATAATTAGGTCAAGGGTGGTAGAACAAATCGGATTGCTCGACCAGATCGTGCCCGCCTCTCGTGTCCTCAACGGATTCAACATGGCGAACGACACAACGAAAGGGGAAATCATCCTCCCAGTCAACGTGGCCGGTACAATTCAAGATACCAAGTTTCATGTCATCGAAGGTGACATGAAATACAATGAATTGCTTGGAAGGCCATGGATTCACAGTATGAGGGCCGTGAGGTCAACCCTTCATCAAATGATGAAGTTTCCTATGAAGGATGGAGTAAAAACAGTGTACGGATAGGGGTGTGCATTCGATTTATCGATTTGATTTTGACCCTTATCGATAATTACTTATCGATTATCGATTTGTACATATGCTTACCATTATCGTTTCAATAAGGTTTTGATTTTTTCGATTTCGATTTATCGATTTTTGGGGCTTATCGATTCGGTTATCGATTACACCAATAATTTAGAAGATGGGGATCTGGTGCCTATTATTTTTTCTCCAGTTATAAATTGTAGTGAAGATATATAACACAGAACAATCAAGGCAGTCCATTGCTTCAGTTGGTCCTGCTGTATTTTCCTTATGCTACTTCCAATACAGTCCATTTTTTCTCTATAACACAGAACATATATTCTGGAGTAGACATTAAAAGTTGAACTCTGAGAATTGAATATTTCAAAACCCTTGTATATTCGATATATATGGAACATTTATAAAGGAGTTGAAACTCTATCAGTTCACCACACATCAATTTCTTAAGCACACAAACAGACAAACTTGGACTTAGTATTTCTTAATCCCACGACAACCTCAGCACTCAAATTCAGCAGCTTTCTTAAGCCCACGACAACCTGGTTTCCGACATCTCCCGCCTGTACATATTGTAACTACCAAAAGAGCTATTACAGCAAATAAAATACTAAGTCCTAAGCAGATGTATACTACTGGACGAGCTTCATAAATTTCTTCTTTCACCTCAGAACTGATTGTTCTGAGAATTTCAGGTATTTTATTCACCAAAAGATTAACAGAAGGATACAACAAAACCCCACAAGCACCAATCACAACAATGGTCAAGTGGCAGTAAACAAACCATTTGAATTGAACCAAGAAACTGACAAAAATTCAATCTTTAACTTACACCAACACCAAATTGCTCAACATAAATCAACACATCTTGTATAATTCAGTAAAAGAATCATGGGTTTCAACGAACTAAAATATCAGTTCTGACAACCGCTTGGATCACTGGAGCATCAGTAATGGGACTCAAGCTTTAAACCTGAAAGAAATTAAGAAAAATATTAAGAACTTTGTAATACATCACATTATTTTACAAGTATATTATTTGAAATGGAGAACTTACATAGCAGCTAACAAACTCTAGCAAACATCGTCGGTGGAAGCTTCTTTGTCAAAATTGGTAAAATCTAATAAGAATATATATTAACAAGTCAAGCAATTAATATATTATTTAACTATCTTAAGAAATACAATAAAATTAATTCAAATATACATACCTTCCTCGAGTGTCTCCAGAAAATCTAAATCTTCCTCAACATTTACAGGAAGCGATTCACTTCGAAGCCAATCTTGAAGGCACACTAGAGTTTCAAAAAATTTAGGAGTTAATGAAGTCCTAAATTGGTCAAGAATACGCCCTCCCGGTGCTAAATGCACTTTCAGATGCCACACTTGAAATAGGAATAACAAGCACATCTCGAGCCATCTTACCAAGATATAGGAAATCTAGGTGAGTTCACCTTCCACCAAGCCAAGATATCAAAGTCTGGTCTTTCATTTTCAGGATCTTCTGCAAGATACTTTTCCAATTCTGTTTTAGAATCCACACATCCACTTGCGACTTTATGTTTACTTATTTCATCTAAGAGTGCACCTAAACCAGTTGAAGTGTCCATTGTGCTGAATGAAGAGCTTCGTAAAGAGGTACAAACTTTACCACCAGTATCTTTTGAAACCGACTTAGAGACATACTCATTAAACAATGAACTCATATAAGTATTAGGTTGTAGTTGTTAGGGTAAAGGAAAGTGGAAATAATAAGTCAGGGGTATTATAGAATAAGGGGTATTATAGAATAAGGGTATAGTTGTCTTTTTAGTATATCTTATCGATAAATCTATAAGCAAAGTGGACAAAATCGAAATCGAAATCGATAACTCTATAAAAAAATTTCGGAATCGAAATCGAAATCGATAACAAATAATCGATTCGATTTATCGATAAACCGATTCAATTGCACACCCCTATGTACGGAGAGCAGCACACAGCAAAAGAAATGTTCACAGTGCACGATGTGGAACCGGCACCGACCTTCTACATCAAAGGAGGCAAAGAACAAGCAAACATCCGAGTAGCAATCACAAACTACATCCTCGGATGAACGAATAAAGGATCGTGCCGCGTCCTCGGAACGAGTAACTGAAGCATATCGAGGCTCGAATGCCACCACAGTCAAGGTACAATCCTCTCCCTATATCCTTCATCTTTTACACTAACCTATGTGCAGGTGTTCCATTGAAAGGAATCGAAGCACCCTCCAGCTCGAAGGCCTTAGCATGATTTGCGCTCTTTTTTCCTCATGTCGAATTTTATCCCAAATGGGTTTTACCGACAAGGTTTTAACGAGGCAACATCCATATGTTACCTAAGGAGAACTCACCAAGTATTCAAGGCTTCTCTTTGATCAACCTCAAATACTGAGGGGCATCCCCCAGGGAGATCACCTCCTCGAAGAAATTAAAATATGCCAAAAAGGGTCTCGACAGGAGAATAATGTATCGGACCAAACGGTCAAATGAACCGTGTCCACATAGAACAATCGAACCCTTGATGGCGAAAGCATATATACTTGTCACAAGAAATCGAAGGAGAATCTTTTATCATCAAAACACTTCGTGCTGCAAAAAGATTTTCTACTTTCACAAGAGACGGCCCCAGGGCCAGAAATTTCCCGAACACTCGAGGACTGACTTCAAGAACTCGAAGCCGTAAGACCTCAGGGCTGACAACTTCGAGCTCATAAGCCCTCAATGAGGCAATATCGCATATGTAAGACCTCAACGAGGCATGCTCAAACTTGTAAGCCATCAACAAAGCAATGTCAAATTTGTAAGACCTTAAAAAAAGGCATAACCCCGACTCAGGGACTGTCCTCGACAGTCGGCTCACCAAGCTATCTAACTTGAAACCGTAAGACCTCAATCAGGCAACTTCAAGTTCATAAGCCCTCCACGAGGCACCAATGTAAGCCCTCCATGAGGCAATACCAACAATATAAGCCCTTCACGAGGCAATAACAACAATATAAGCCCTCCATGAGGCAATACCAACAATATAATCCCTCCACGAGGCAATATCAACAATATAAGCCCTCCATGAGGCAATATCAACAGTATAAGCCCTCCATGAGGCAATATCAACAGTATAAGCCCTCCATGAGGCAATATCAACAATATAAGCCCTCCATGAGGCACCAATGTAAGCCCTCAATTAGGAAATATCAAAACTGTAAGACCTCGAGCAAGGCATGAATCATAAGACCTCCACGAGGCAATATTAAATGTGTAATACCTCAAGCAAGGCATGTACAAATTTGTAAGACCTTAAAAAGACATAATCCCAATATCAAAGTCAAGGATATATATTCGAACTTGTAAGACCCCTAAAAAGGCATACCCTCGATATAGATGCCGAGGCTACCTTACTCGGGGACTAAAAGGCTACAACCCAAATCGATGACTACGGTCATAAGGCTCCAGCCAAAAAAACGTGACTCAGAGACATCCGACTATCGTCATAAAATCACAGGCCTCCAATTACTTCAAAAATACTTCGAAAAGAGCCGGTTAAAGGTCGTACCGACCCAACGCGTAAGAGCCCAAGCACTAGACATATTAAAGGTCGTACCGACCCTATGCGTAAGAGCCTAAGCGCCAGCCTAAAGAGCCTCAGGGCCGATTTAAAAAAAAAAACTAATGGTCGATGAGCTCGAGTCGAAACCCGACTCGAAGGCTGAGTCCTAAAGGGTTAACTAAAGCGCCTAAGGGCCAAATGCGTAAGAGCCCAAGCGCCATCCATAACAAAGGTCGTACCGACCAAATGCGTAAGAGCCCAAGCGCCAGCCATATCAAAGGTCGTACCGACCCAATGTGTAAGATCCTAAGGGCCAGCCTAAAAAGTCTCAGGGCCAATTTATAACCCCAAGGGTTTCATTTTGAAGTCCAATTCATCGGGCTAATTATCGACAAGCATTAGAATTCAAAACAAAAAGAAAGACAGACACAAGCTAATAAAAAATAACATATAATTTTTTATATATATGTGTATTACAAATATACATTTACATTGCTCCCATAGAAGTTTTTACAAAGGACAAGAAAGAAAAACCTAGTCTGCTCTAGGGACCAGCTCCCTCGGAGGCCTTCAAATATCAGCATCGTCACCAGAAGAAAGGAAAAACTTGGCATCGATCTCATCCACGTTGGCCTGCTTTATCTTTTCTGAGAGATCAAACCCCGTAACATGAATCTCTTCGAGGGTCTCCCTCCGAGCCCTGCATCGGGCATACTCATTTCCCCTCCTCTCTCTGTCAAAGGCTCCCTCAGCTTAACCTGAGCATCAACTAAATCTTTCAAATAAACGGTCACTTTCTTATCGGCGTTTTCTTTAACTTCTTCTGCTTCAGCCCGGGCGTCCATGACCTCGGTCTTCATTTTCAAAAGATTAGTCTCGAGCTTGGCAATCCTGCTCGTATGAATCGACCTACTTTCTCGAGCATTGCAAAGTTGTACCTCGAGGGCAGAAGCCTTGGCCAGAGCATTCCTTTGGGTCACTGTATGAACACCTATCTGTGCCTTCAACGCATTGCATTTGGAATTGACCTTTCTGACTTCTCCCCAATGGCGTTCTAACGCTTTCATTTTTCTCTGCAACTGAAGCACCGAAACATTAGTTCTCAAAGATGGGAAAGGAAGCATGTACTCCCTCAAGATAAGGATTACCTGTTGCTTAAGATTGCCTTCGTAGTCTCGACTTCGATGCATCTCCGATCGAAGATATATCAACTCTTTTGTTTTCTTATTGCAAAGAACCCTGAAATATTTCTCCTTGCCCGAAGCTTCCCGCAACTTGGTCTCACAACGAAGCAACTCGAACTTGAGCTTGTCAAAGGCCTATGAAAAAGAAATTTCAGTTCAAAAGATGAAAATAAAAAGCTGGGAAGCCAACAAAGTCAACCAAAACTCACCACGGAACAGAGCCGCTGAGCCTCCTCAAAAGTTGAGCGTGCGTCTAGTGGTTGGGTCCCATTGACCCCAGTTGAACCACTCTCAATGGGGATATGATTGCTCGAGACCCCACTTGATTTAGGCGGCCCTTGGCCTTGATCGTCCCTCGAAGTACCTTTGA
>ML382409.1:0-25985 GCA_005239525.1 Nicotiana knightiana | reverse complement strand
GGGGGGGGGGGGGGAGAAGACGATGGTGAAAGACTCTTGCTCCTTCCCTCTCGTGGAAGCTCTCCCTCGAGGCTAGAGGTCTCAGGCCCAGCAGGATCGGAAACCTCGGGACGGCCCCTGGTTCGAGCCATAGATGAAAAACCATCCTCCCGAGGAGAGTTGATGTCTATGAATAACCAACGTATATAAGGTCCTATTCAGCGGCGGCGTCTCCTTTGTGTCTCCAGGCAATCCCCGCTTTATTGAGAATGTCCTCGTCCATCGAGGACCTTTTTCGCTTATTATCCTCCCTCGGCACCGAAGCTGACGGTCCTTCCCCTCCTCGAAGGGAAATGATTTCACCTCGGAGAATCCACCAACGCATACGACGACGGAGTTAATTCACATAAAGAAAAGCATTCCTCGTAAGGCAATCACATGGCACATACCGTGGTGCTTTGCTTCCCATCTACCCTTCGACAGATCCCGCCACTTGTGTTCATCATAGGACGAAAAAGCTGCCAGCCTGCAAGTCCAGTCCGCAAGACTGGGGATCTCTTCTGGCATCCATGGGACCGTTAGGGAAAAGAAAAAGAAACATCCTTATAAATCATCAAGAGCAAAGGTCAGTAAGGTGCGACGTAGTACTTGCGTTTAAAGTTCCATTGTTCGGGGAACGACAGGAACTCTGTAGGAATGATGTCGACGATACTCACTCGGACAAACCGACTCATCCATCCTCGATTCTTGTCCTCATCATCACTAGAAATAAAAGGCTTGATGGATCGGCGCCGTCACGTAATCAGGCCTCGACAATGCTGAGGCTGATATAATCTGATAAGGTGGCCAAGGGTAAACTCGAGCTCAGCCTTTTTAGTAAAGTACCTTATCATCAACACTATCCACCAGAAGGACGGATGAATCTGAGCCAGAGTGACTCGATACCTTTTGCAAAATTCTAGCACAAGGCGGTTGAGGGGGCCTAATGTAAATGGGTACGTGTACACGTTCAGGAATCCCTCTATGTAGGCCATAATATTCTCTTCTCGGGAAGGTATCTGCAGCATCACATTTTCTACCCATCCGCAATCTCTCCACATGGCCTCAAGGTGGTTCTCCTCTATCGATCGAATAAACCTCGGCGTATTCTCCCGATGGGCCGGAGCATCGAAGGGTTTCTCTAGTGCAAAGTCTTTCTTCAAAGCAAAACAACTCGAGGTTAACTCGCCATACGTCGGCGGTGTACCACTGGCCGGGCAAGAAGCAGAGGTAGGGTTTCCGTCTTCCTGGTGAACGGATTTGGGCACGTCATTCATAATTATTTGATCAAACATAAAACGTAAGAAACTTGTAGAAAAGGAACAGAACGTTAAGGAGAAAACTAGTTTTGCAAAGTTGCAAGACCTAAATTGAAGAAGAAGAGATTGTATATATATAGAACAAACGGCGACTATTAATCTACTTTGAGGACCAATTAATTCTGACCAAGTTATTATAACTTTTGGGGAAGTTTACCGGCGGGGCCACCTCGGTCACTTCACGGTTATGACATATGAATAATGCTGTCATAAAACGTTCGAGGGATCAAAACCCCCATACCAACCTAATCTCGAGAAGGTGTCCGATCTCGAGGGTCTCTATTACTGCAAGTATGGGCTCCAAAGAGCTAGATTCAAAGCTTGAAGGATGACGTTTGCACATTGCCGGGCAAAGTTTGAAAGATAAGAAACGAAAAGATCTTTTCCATTCCAAAAATATACTTACAAGGGTATTTTACAAAGCTCCCCTAAGGATCCCATGTACAAAACAGAAAAAAGCAAAACAGTAAGTAAATTTACTCTTCACTTTCACTACTGTCCGAGTCGCTTCCAGAGCCCTCATCCGAAGTAGTTGAAATTGCCGATTCTTTCTCCAAGGCCCTGGCTTCTTCAATATCGGCAGAGGGATCGACACCTTTAGCACTCGCTTCCTCAAAGGTTGCCTCCTGGCTTGCAAGAGAGCATGAGAAACTGCCCGAACCAGTTTTAGCTTGGCCTTCTCGAATATCTCCCTTGCCCGATCATTTGCGGCGGCAACATCCCTTTTGTGTGAAGAGAAAAATTTATCGGCCTCAGACTTGGCCGCAGATAATGCAGCCTCCTCCTCCTGAGCATCTCGAAGAAGACCCTGAATCAAGGATAGTTTCTCTCGAAGCATGTCCCTCTCCGAAGCCACAACATCATTCAGTCGCGCCAGCTCAAGGATTTTGGCATCCTTGGCCACAACATCCTCTTGGAGATGCTCCACTAGGGCGTCCTTCTGCCTAATCTGAAAGATGTAGAAGATAAGTTAATTAGCATCAAGTACAAAAATTAAAGATAAGATTATGGGTACGAGAGTACCTGCTCGAAGAATTCTTCCCTCTCTTGGAGCGCTCTTTCCGAGCCTGCCCAGAGGTTGATCAACTCCTCCTCTTTTCGGGCGCATAGAGCCTTCAGCTCATTTGACTCTGATATAAGCCTCTCGAGCTCCTCTTCACGACGGGTCAACTCATCTTGCATCTTAGTGAAGGCTTGGTCATACAGCTTCTTGACCTACAACACAAAGGAAGAAACTTAGAAAAGCAAGAGTAAAAATTTGAAGCATAAAATATTACATCTAAAAGATCACCTGCTTTTGAAGCCTCTCGGCCTCCTCGAGAGTGACAGGGGCATCGATATCAGTCTCCTCCTCAACATGTTCGAAGTAATCTCTGAATGTATCATCCTCTCCTTAAGAGGTCCCCAAACCGGGGGCATTCCTATCCTGGGCATCTCGTATCTCCCCTGGAGAAAACGACGGGCCCGATTGAAACACGACTGCAGCATCAACTTCCATCGGGGCTTCCTCTCGCCCCCGAAAAATTTTAGAAATGGGCCCCTCGAACTCACCGGTGCAGACGGTACCATGTCCAACGAGTGGCTTGGGGACTGCATCCGAACCCTCCTCGAGGGTCTCTTCAACACGAGCGGGTCCGCATCGTCCGCCTTCAACTCACCAGACGTCCGCCCAGCAACTCTCAAAGCATCAACACTTCGTTTTACCCTTTGTACCAAAGGGCAGGTATCGTCATCTTCTCACTCGACATGCAGGATCTCAGTGGCCATCGAGGTTAAGACCGTAGCATCGGTGTTAAGACCGCATCATCGGTCTTGGGCTTCCGAGCCTTTGCTTTCTTGGATTTTGGAGACTCCGTTTGTGTCTCATCGACACGCCTTCCCCAAGGCCTGCACGTGCATAATATATCAAACTCACTCCTATAGAGAATACTTACAACGAACGAGGAAACGACAACAATGAGGGCATACCGTGGTTCTTGGACTGCCACCGTATTTTAGCCAAATCACGCCAGACGTGCTTGTCGTATGGAAAGGCGCAATCTAAAAGTTTGACCCATCTCGGAAGGTCCTGGACTGCACCAGGGAACCAAACAGTGGCTACACAATTAGAAGAAAATCAATCAAAGGAGAAGGAGGTCAGACCAGAAGAAGAAAAAGAGGTGGTAAAACATACTCGATATGGGGATACTTACGCTTCATATTCCATTCCTCCGGGAACAACATTCTATCAGCAGAGATGATGTCCGAGGTTCTGACTCTAACAAATCAGCTCATCCATCCCTGGTCTTTATCCTCATCGATGCAGGCAAAGAACGCCTTGGCAGATCGGCGGTGCAGCTTAATGAAACCCCCTCAGAAGAGACGAGGTCTATACAATCTGATCAAGCGCTTGAGGGTGAAAGTCATTCCCTCGACCATGTTGGAAATGTATCAAATCATATATACAATACTCCAGAAAGAGGGATAAATCTGACCGATTGTCACTCGGTATTGACGACAAAAGTCGAGAATCACCGGGTCTATCGGTGGAGAAGAAGAATCTATGGGGCCTAGAGTAAAAAGGTATGTATATACGCTGAGAAAGCCAGCTTTATGTGTGACTATGCTTTCTTCAGCTGTGGGGATTTCTACTTGCACCGCCTCCCCCCAACGGAAGTCTAATTTTACCCTCTCTATATCGGTCACTACACTTCTATACCAAGACATGGGATCGCATCGGTCCCATGTAGAAGGGGGTTTTTCGATGGTAAAATTGGAGACGGTGTCAAAGGGACCAGGGATGCACTGCTCGATGCTAGGAGGAGTTTTTGATTTGCCCTTAGACGGGCGTGATGAATAAGTGGCTCCCTCTTTTTGAGGTACCATTTTGGAGGTTTTTTCCATAATTGTAACTGAGTTTTAAAGAAAGAAGATGAAGAAGCAAGCGCAGAAAGAGGATGAAAGTAGAAAACAGTTAGTAAAATTTTGAAAACTTGAAGATGTTGTAAAATTGTGAAAGGAAAACGATTGAAGTATTTATAGAAGCCATTTGGGCATGTTTGAAGCGGAAAGGTCGAACCAATAGCGGTTTGTGGGCTTCTCGAGAATCGTGCTGACATCGACCTCTACGCAGCCTTTATATCACGTCGTTTAATGTTCTGATGAGGCTAACGTCATAATATGGATATCGAAGAGGCAAGAATTCAAGACCGTTTCTTATCACTTTGTTCTAAGAAACACGGGGACTATCTGTATACTGCTAAAATCGGTGAGCCCAATTTTATGATTATTGTGGCACTCCATAGCCCGTCTTCAGAGGGTTTGAAGCAGTTTGAGTTTTGACATCGAGGAAGCATGTAGAGGATTATCCACGCTCGACCTCGAGGCAGTGTAAATCGATGAACATCATGGAAAAGCGGAAAATTCCGAGAAGGCACATGGTTAAGGCTGTGCAAGTCTGTAAGAATAGTACACGTATGTAACGTGACATTAAATAGTTGTACCAGCTGCATTTCTTTGCAATAAATACACATGTACTATGTTAGGATTCCCCCTCCTATATAAAGGGGACCCTTGTCATTTTCTAAGATGGAGGATATTCAATACAATAACAAGAACATTCTCTGCTCTCTAACTCAAACATTCTCTACAATTGTTCCATTGATTTATTGC
Organism: Nicotiana knightiana; assembly: GCA_005239525.1. Classification (NCBI taxonomy): domain Eukaryota; kingdom Viridiplantae; phylum Streptophyta; class Magnoliopsida; order Solanales; family Solanaceae; genus Nicotiana; species Nicotiana knightiana. The sequence goes on along the minus strand of ML382409.1, from coordinate 20,997 downwards.
CTTTCATTTATTGTGTTCATTAGTTATTCTTCATTTATTGCTCATTATTGATCATAAAGAGGCCATATTCGAGGCCTTCAATAATGTTGTATCTTCATCGACCGCCCTCTGTCAAGCCCTCAAGCTCGACCTCGAGGCCCTACTTCGACAAAGCTCGAAACCCCGTCTCTTAACTGCTCGATTTGCACAATTCCATTATCCTTTCCTCTTATCTTATTTTTCTTAACTCTCACTTAGCATCTATTGCCTAAACAACTAGTATTAAAATAAATCACGTATTTTTAGAACCACAAAATCAAACATAATTGTAATTACCATTTTCACGGTAAACAATGCTAAAGAAAGTATTTGGAGCAAGAGTTCATATAGATGGTATCAGCAGCAATCAAGTTAACCAGAAAACATTGATTAAGCAGGTCCACATGAAGATGTTAGGAGAGTTACCAAAGATTACATGGAAAGTCCTAATGTACCAGAATCAATCCAGATCAAAAGCTATCTTCACAATGTGGCCACTAATGCATGGAGGACTCCTTACTGCAGACAGATTGAAGAACTGGAAGATACAAGTGGATGAAGCATGTTGTCTCTCTAATCAAGCATTGGAAACAAGGGAGCATATATTTTGCAGACTGTTCATATGGTAGAGCTATATGGTGCAGACTTATGAAGTGGATTCAAATTCAACCCAGCTTACCTTCATGGACATAATGGAAGCATTGGATAATATAGAAGACAAAAGGGAGATCTTAAATGGTTAGAATCCTCAAAATGATATTTGCAGAATATGTTTACACAATGTGGATCGAAAGAAATGCAAGAATATTTGAGAAGACAGCTACAACATGGGATGTTCTTGCAAGGAGAGTTGTATGCATATGTAACATGAGAGCTGAGGGATATACGAGCGTTTTATTAGCACAATGTAATTACTGAGTAGCTACATATAGATGATATTAGAAAGGTAGTTTGATAGAGTCAACTTAGATTTTTTTTTCCAGTATGGAAGTTAGGTTGAGATTACCTACTGATCTGTAAATATTTACTTTGGTGGTTAATACAAGGATTTTTTTTTCCAGTATGGAAGTTAGGTTGAGATGACCTACTGATCTGTAAATATTTACTTTGGTGGTTAATACAACGATTTAATTACGAAAAAAGGCTTCGTATTTCTTTTTCGGTATGTTATGAGTCCATAAAATTACAACTACTTGCAAATTTCCAAATTTTAAACAAAAAAGTTATATTTTTTATTTATTTTTTACCTAGCAATATCCTTTTAGCCGTAAAAACAAAAAAGGCTACCATCCCATTTACCACCACATTTTCTCCTAATAATATATTTAAAATTTAATTTATATACATTGTTAGTGTAATGAATTTTTATTCCATCAGGTCAATGCTACATATAACAAATGGTGACGTGTTTATTTTCACGATTACAAATCTTATATTTTAAAGAGATTTACGTATAAATATGCTTTGAGTGACGTGACAACATTTTTTTTTAAACAACACTTGATAATTTTATAAAGATAATCAAAATTTAGAATACTACTAAAAACAACAAATTTATGATCGTCAAATCAGTTGCAAATCAGTCGAAAATCATGTTTTTTTGACCGATTTGAGACTAAAAAGTGTCAGTCGGAAAACTCGTCGTCGCAATATATTTGCGACTAAATCATTCGAAAAATTGCGACGTATTCAGTCGAAAATTGAAAAATGTGGGAACATTTGAAATTAAGCAATTTGTGACTGAATCAGCCGCAAATTTAGCGACTGATTTAATCCCTTCCCAGAGTAAAAAAATAAATATAAATAAAAAGCTTGCGACTGATTCAGTCAAAAATATTGATTATTAATTAATTAAAAATGTCGAAAATTCTCCATTTGCGACTGATTCAGTCACAAATATTAATTAAATATTCTTAGAGATTTTCAATTTGCGACTGAATCAGACGCAAATCTGTGTAGTTCCTGGTGAAACTTGTGTTGGATTCAGTCACAAATCTTGGCATTTTAAGCAGAATCCTACTATATTTCTAATTACCCCACCTGCCAAATAAAACAGCCAACCAAACACCTACAATTAACCAAAAACTTAATATAACAATTCAAAATCCAATATCTACTACAACTCGAACAATAATATTTATAATAATTCAATCAACTAATGAAACAACCAACTATCAAACAACATAAATTAAACATGTTTTTAACTTCAACTCTAAAACATTCAGATAGCCTATTCAGATTCAGTCTTCTCCTCAGACTCACACTCCATTGCAGCTCCTTTCTTGCTTTTCTTTTTTAACAATTTTTGGATCAAAGCCTGACTTGCTTGAAATTCTTACGATATTTGATCCACTTTTTTACGCATAGCTTCTATGTCTTCTTGGGAAACTGATGTCCCAGTCAATAATACTGCTGGTGGACTACTGGAGGATAACTATACTCCAATCCCGTAGACTCGACCTTTATTTATTATTTTCACGAGAAATAAAGAACATAAAGTATAAGAAGTAAGAAAACAAACAAGCAACTTTCAAATTAATACCAAAATAGATAATTACATAATATTTATACCTTTATTCACACAATAGTCGCTTGTGTCCAAATTACAGTCATATCCTCCGGGGCCGGCTGAGTTCCTTCATGCTGAGTTTGCCGCCATGCATCAAGATCAATATGATACTTGTCCTGAAATAAAAATAATACACGTTATATAAATAAAATAAACCAAGAAGGAAAAATAATTTAGTGTTGGTGTTGGGATTATACAAATGTCTCTACAAACACGTGGTTCGATCCATCCTTCTCTTGTGCCGTCCTTCTTCTTCTTGTGGGTCTCCGCAAATACCTCAGCATAAGTCACATCTCCCCCACGTTCCTTTTCCTGAAAATTAAAGATTAATTAGACATACATATATATATATATATATATATATATATATATATATATATATGTGTGTGTGTGTGTGTGTGTGTGTGTGTGTGTGTGTGTGTGTGTTCAATTTACATACTTGTAAAACTAAGAATATTTTATAATGAAATTACCATTCTCAAACGATGGGATGCAAAACTAATAGAACCTCCAGTATGCAAGTTTAACTTTGTTTGTTCACTCTTCTTCTTCTTCTTCTTCTTCTTCTTCTTCTTCTTCCACTCAGGGGTGTTCCACTTTTCCAAGAGCTGATTCCAGACATCTTCACGTATCCAATTAGGCTTTTTTCCGTATTTCCTAGCAACATGATGTGAATTTGTTATCAGCTTCTGCACTTTCTTCTCAAAATTATCATGCACCAGATTTTCAAGTGTTGGCTGCCATACGCACCTAACCTGCAAAATTGAATAAATAATATTAAACAGATAAGGACAAGTATTAATAAAAATTAATTTATTCTTGCCTTAAATTGTTGATACATATTCATTCTCATCGGGTACGGTATCTGTCTCCAAGAATTTCAAGGCTCATCAAAATATGACTTCATATATTCCATCACCGTATACGCGGCCTGAAAGGATGGCAAAAACATGCATTTAATTTAACATATAAAATGTCATTAAATTCATTATATGCATAATTTTATTGAAAATTTTTAAAAGTAAATTGAATAAAAACTCACCCGTCGCCATGGGGAATGATAATCAGCCGATAAAAATGATAAAAATGATAATCAACCGATGAAAATTTAACATATAAAATTTTATATGTTTCTGCCGAGCAATACAACACATGCGGTCCATGTGTCACTTCTGCGACGCCGCACCTACAGAAATTCCATTGCAGGTACGGATTTTCACATTAAATCCTTACCTCACTCCTGCGGCCTCAAGACCGCATCTGCACTTCTGCATGTGCGGAAACCATCACGCTTCTGCGGTCCTACCTCGTAGCTACGCCCTTGGATCCGCTTCTGCGACCTCCGCAGGTGCGGAAATGCCATTGCACTTGCGTCCTCTTCCCATATCAACCTTGGACGCTTCTGTGGCTCCTTCTACACTTCCAAGGCAGTTCCCACTCTGCAGGTGAGGTTATGAAAGCAGAGTTCAACTTCAACAGCCTTCCAATTTCCAATCTTGTTCCGTAAATCACTTGAAATCAACTCGAGGCCCTCGGGACTTCAACCAAACATACCAACTCGTCCCATAACATCATACAAACTTAGCCAAATCATCAAATCACCCCGAACCACATCAAAAACACGAGTTACACACAGATTCAAGCCTAAGGAACTTCTAAACTTCAAAATTCCTCAAACGACGTCAAAATCTATAAAATCACATCCGAATGACCTCAAATTTTGCAGACAAGTTAGAAATGACACCGCAAACCTACTCTAACCTCCGGAAATCCAATCCGACCCCGATATGAAAATTCTCACTGCCGGTCAAAATTGCCAAAATTCCAACTTTCGCTAATTCAAGCCTAATTCCACTACGGACCTCCAAATCACATTCCAGACATGCTTCTAAGTCCAAAATTACCTAAAGGAGCTAAAAGAATCATCAAAATTCAAACCCGGGATCGTTGACACATAAGTCAACATCCGGTCAACTTTCCCAACTTAAACCTTCTCACAAGATACTAAGAGTCTCAACTCACTCCGAGCCCGAACTAACTAATCCGTAAGTCATAATACAGTTGTAGCACAAAAAAGAAGAAGGAAATAGGGGAACGGGGCTATAAATCTCGAAACGATCGGCCGGATCATTACATTCTCTCATCTTTCTCAAGCTCACAGGACTTGAGAATTACACTTTGTGGAGTAGTACTATGCGCGTTAGTCTGTTAGGTAGAATTAAGCTAGGGTTTGTATATGGAAGATATCCAAAAGAGAAATTTCCTCCTGTTCTTCATGAACTTTGGGAAAAGGTAATGCTATAATCCTATCAGCGATTATGAACTATGTGAGTGTTGAATTGCTAAGTGACATGGTCTATGCTTCGAGTGCGCACAAAGTGTGGATGGACCTCAAGGAGACATTTGATAAGGTTAATGGTTCTAGAGTGTTATACATGCATAAACAAATTGCAACTCTGGCCCGAGGATTGTCTTCTGTATCTGATTATTTTTCAAAATTGAAGGAATTGTGGGCAGAGTTCAATGCTCTTATGCCCTACCCTGGGTGTGGATGTGAAGAGTCGAAGAAATATGTTGAGCACTTTGAGTACCAAATGATGTTACAGTTTCTCATGGGCCTAAATGAGACATATTCTCAATCAAGAAATTAGATCTAGAACATGCCTCCTAGACCTTCCATAAGCAAAGCTTACTCAATGATTATTTCTAAAGAAAGCTGAAGAGTAATGTCCCAATCCTCTCAAGTTTCTGAAGTTAATGAAGGTACAACCTTGTTCAGCAATAACGGAACATTAACTGGAGCTCCAGTTCAGCTGAAAGCAAAAGGAAACCATGGACAAAATCACAACAACTTGGAAAATGAGGTGACAACTTTGTTTAGTAGCAAAGGGAATGCATGTGCTAGTTGTGGTCATTCTCAAGGAAGAAATCACTCAAATTCTGGTTCTATGTCGAAAAAAAACAACCTACACTATGACTATTGCAACTTCAAAGGCCATACTAGGGAGACTTCTTACAAATTGAATGGATATCCATAAGATTTTAAGTCAAAAAAGAAGGATGGATTTAGTAATACAGTTAACTATGCTCAGACCAATGCTGGCAACTATATGTCTGATGATTTCACTGGCCTTGCACAAGCAGGATCTACTGCTAACTTTGCAGGAGTCTCACATGTGCAACAAACAAGTCAGAATCTCCAAGCTGGAATCCCTCAATTCACTCAAGAGCAGTACAACCATATTCTTCAACTTCTAGGCAAGCAACTTGAGTGCAGTGGCTCTTTTATGGCAGCAGGTGTGCCATTTTGTGGTGATATTACTAAAATTCTGGCAAAATGGATTGTAGATTCCGGGGCTTCAAGTCATATGGTGAATGATTCTGGCTTGTTTATTAATTCTAAATTAGTTGGTAACAAAGGTGGAAAAGTTCACTTACCTACTGGTATTGTCACTCATGTTAGTCACATAGGGTTTGTTGCTATTCTTAAGGACCTAATAGTGTCTAATGTGATGTATATTTCTGACTTCAAATACAACCTTTTATCTGTGTCCAAGCTCACAAAGGAAATGAGATGGGTTGTTATGTTCTTCCCCGATTTCTTCATTTTTAGGAGCTCTTTAGTGGACAGGTGAGGGAGATTGGTAGAGAGGAAGATGGATTGTATGTGTTCCAACTTTACTCCAAAGAAGTCAGTAGCGCTACAAGCTCAAATTCAAAGCTCAGTTGCAGATACCTTGAATGTTCCAAGAGCAATAACTCTGTAAATACAACAAAGGCTCCTAGTAAAGTAGTGAGTATAGCTTTGTGGCATAAGAGATCGGGTCATACACCCCTAGATACTTTGCAGAAACTAAATGGTTCTTATGATTTTCAAGTTATTGAATGTAGTAGTAAAGACAAGAATTGTACAGTATGTCCCTCGGCTAAACAAACAAGACTACCTTTCTCTCTTAGTCCTACATTCTCCAAATCCTGCTTTCATACAATTCATGTTGATGTTTGGGGTCCTTATAGAGTCCCTACCTATGATGGAAAGAGGTATTTCTTGACCTTGGTGGATGACTATTCTAGGTATATATGGCTCTTCTTTTTTCCTACTAAAGTTGAAGTTGTTGTTTCTCTTAGGTCTTTCTTTACTATGATTAAGAATGTCCACTCAACATCTGTTAAGTTTTTCAGATATTATAATGGGTGTGAATTCTTCAATTACCATATGTCAGAACTGTTACAATCTCTGGGGATTATACATCAAAGGTCATGCATCTATACTCCCCGGCAAAATGGAGTTGCAGAAAGGAGACACAGGTATATTCTAGAAGTTCTTGAGCACTCAGATTTCAGGCTTCAGTACCATTTTCTGGGGAGAATGTGTTAGTACTGTTGTATACATCATTAACAGACTCCATTCAACTTTCCTTCACAAAAAAACTTCTTTTGAGATCTTGTTTGGGCATTCACCTTCTTTACAACACATGAGAGTCTTTGGATGCCTAGGATATGTAACTACAGTTTGAAGACCTAACAAATTTGCTCCTAGAGCATATCCTGCAGTTTTTGTTGGTTACTCTGCCACACGGAAGGGATATAAAATGTTTGGTATTCACACAAAGGAGTTTTTTATTAGCAAGGATGTAGTGTTTAAGGAGGATATCTTTCATTTTCAGCACTTGAACTCTATTAGTTCCACTATATTCCCTGTTTTAGATATTTCTATTGCTTCATCAAGTGGTCCTGCAGATGCTCAGTTCCCACCACCTCCTTCTTCTTCTTCTCCTAACTCTCCTGCCTCTCCTTATTCAGCTGGCACTTCTATGCCTCTTTCACATGCTGATGACCTTCCTGATTATCCTCTTGTTGTTGATAATTCCACAGTCAATGATATCCCTATCCTAAATCCTAATATTGAGTCACCTGATGACACCATAAAGTCCATTAGGGTGAGCATGCCACACATATGGATGAAATACTATATTGTTCCTGGTAAAGGAAGTGCACACTGTTCTTATCCAATATCAGACTCTGTCAGCTATGCCAATGTGTCACCTTCTTTTGGTGCTGCTTTAGCTGATTATTCAGCCATTGTGGAACCTAAAACTTACAATGAGGCACTTAAAGATTCCAAGTGGGTTGAGGCAGTGAAGTGTGAAATATTATCCTTGGAGGACAATCACACCTTGACAGTGGTGGATCTGCCTCCTGGGAAAGTTCCCATTGGATGTAAGTATATGTTCAAGTTCAAATATACCTCCTCAAGTGAGGTGGAAAGGTACAAGGCTAGGCTTGTAGCCAAAAGGGTATAGCCAGCAGGACGGGTTAGACTAAACTGAGACCTTCTCTCCTGTAGCCAAGATGGTTAAAGCCAGGTCAGTTCTTGCAATTGCTGCAGCTAAGCATTGGACCATCTTTCAAATGTATGTGCACAATGCTTTTCTTCAGGGAGACTTACTTGAAGATGTTTACATGGAGGTTCCTCCAGGGTTTGCTAGCCAGGGGGAAGCAGAGTGTCTGCAAACTCCTTAAGTCCCTCTATGGGCTGAAACAAGATCCTAGACAATGGAATAAGAAGTTAACATATGCTTTACTACAGCTTGAATTCACTCAAAGTCACTTTGACTATTCATTGTTCACCAGGAGAGTGGAGTCTGAGTTAATAGCCGTGCTTGTTTATGTGGATGACTTTCTTGTCACTGGGAGAAGCCAAAGGTTGATTCTTCATACCATAAATGACTTAAAGCTGAAGTTCAAAATGAAATACTTAGGTAAACTCAAATTCTTCCTTGGAATTGAGTTTTCTAGATCATCTAAGGGAATTGTGACAAGTCAAAGGAAGTATGCCTTGGAACTCATTGCAGAAATGGGTCTTAGTGGTGCAAAACCAGCTGGTACACCTTTGGAAGAAAATGTAAAACTCACATATGAAGAATATGATAGGTTCATTCATGATCAGTCTTCTCTTGAAACAGAAGACAAGCTGCTAGAAAATTCTAGAAAATACCAAAGACTAATAGGAAGATTACTCTACCTTACTATGACTAGAGTTTGATATTGCCTATGTATTGCAAGTTCTAAGTCAATACATGCACAAACCAAAGCAGTCACACATGGAAGTTGCATTACGAGTGGTAAAGCATATCAAAGGTTCTCCAGGACTTGGTCTTCTAATTCCATCTGGAGACTCAAGTAAACTGGAAGGTTTTTATGACTCAAATTGGGGAGGATGTCTACAGACCAGAAGATGAGTTATAGGTTACTTGGTGAAATTTGGGGATGCATTGATTTCATGGAAGTCAAAGAAATAAGAAACTGTAGCAAGAAGCTCTGCAGAAGCAGAGTTCAGGAGTATGGCCTCAGCTGTGGCTGAACTTACATGGCTTACAGGGTTGTTCGAAGAGTTAGGGATGGAGGTTGAGCTACCTATAACTCTTTACTGTGACAGTAAAGCTGATATTCAAATAACAGCCAAACCTATATTTCATAAAAGCACCAAACACATTGATATTGATTGTAATTTTGTTCGCGAGAAGTTAGTGCTATGCATGATCAAAACACACCATGTGGCCACTAAAGAACAACAGGCTGATCTCCTAACAGAGAGCCTTGGTCGAGTGCAGCATGACTACTTAATGTCGAAGCTAAAGTTGAAAGATATCTTTCAACCATTAGCTTGAGGAAGGGTGTTGAATCAAGTGCTATTAACAGTTGTGCATAGTTAATTATATATAATAAGTTAGTATTATGATCAGTTTGTAGTTAGAAGGAGTTAGATGGTTAAGTAGTGATTAGTATGAAATGTAGTATTATTCCATTTGTTAGTTGAGTTAGTTGAAATAGAGCATAACTGCTCATTTTCTCTCGTCTGTTCCTTTTTCATTCTAGGTCCTTCGCCATAGCTTAGAGATGAATCTAGAGTTCATCATCATTCATGGAGACCTATGGCTATTTGACAAAATACTTTACTTTGTATGAGATTGAAAATGTACATTTTATGTGAATATTAACCTTTTGTACTAGTTAGTGATTTACTACATAATTTTTAGGTTGCTATCTTCATTTATTAAATACTATTAACTATAATTAGGTACTAAGTGATATGATAGTATAAACTTTATTTTCAGCTTTGTTTACCTTGAAAATGGTAATTATAATTATACTTGATTATGTGGTTCTAAAAATACGTGATCTATTTTAATACCAGTTGTTAGGGAATTAGATGCTAAGTGAGAAGTGAGAAAATTAAATAAGAGCAAAAGGTAACGAGATTAAGCAAACCGAGCAGCAGAGGGACTGGCCTCGAGCCCGGTCGGAATGGGCCTCGAGGTGGAGCTTAACAGCTTGACAAGGGGTTGTCGAGGGTGATATAATAGTATTGAAGGCCTCAAAGGTGGCCTATTTGTGATTAATAACGAGTAATAAATGAATAACAACTAATGAACACAATAAATGAAAGAGAATAAATCAATGAGATAATTGTAGAGAATGTTTTAGTTAGATAGCAGAGGATGTTCTTGTTCTTGTATTGAATATCATGTGTTTTACAAAGTTACAAGGGTCCCCTTTATATATGAGGGGGAATTCCAATATAGTACATGTGTAATTAATGCAAAGAGAGATGGTTGGTACAGCCATTTAATGCCACGGTACGGGCTTGTACTATTTTGTGTACTTTGTCAGCTTTAATCACGTGCCTTTTGGGAATTTCCCACCATTTCACATTGGTCTTTGATTTGCACTGCCTCGAGGTCGAGGAACTTCGATATGACCCCTCGATGCCAAAACTCGAATCTTCGAGCCTACTAAGCGTTGTAATGACCGTAAAATCAGGCTTTCCGATTTTAGTCGTATACAGATAATCCTCACATTTCTTAGAATGATGTGATAAGAAACAGTCTTGACTTTTTTCCTCTTCGACATCCCTATTATGACGCCAGTTTCTTCAGAGCATTAAATGATGTGACATAAAAAGTTGCATAGATGTCGCCGTCAACATAATTCTCGAGAAGCCGATGAACTGTTATTGGTTCGACCTTTCCGCTTCAATGCACGCCCAAATGGCCTCTATAAATACTTCAATCACTTGCCTTTTCATAATTTTATATATTCTTCAAACCTTCAAACTTTTACTAAGTGTTTTCCACTCTCATCTTCTATCTGCGTTTGCTTCTTCATCTTCTTTCTTAAAACTCATTCATAACCATGGTAAAAACTTCCAAAATGGTACCTCAAAAGGAGGGAGGCGCTTATTAATCACGCCTGTCTAAGGGAAAGTCACGAACTCCTCCTACCATCGAGCAATGCATCCTCGGTCCTTTCGATACCATCTCCAATTTCACAATTGAAAAAACCCCTTCTACACCGGTCCGATGCGAGCCCATGCCTCGGTATATAAGTGTAGTATCCGATATAGAGAGGGTAAAACTCGACTGCCGTTGGAGAGAGGCGGCTCGAGTAGAAATCCCTACAGCTAACGAATGCATAGTCACGCATAAGGCTGGCTTTCTCAGCATACATACATACCCATTTACCTTAGGCCCCGTAGCTTCTTCCTCTCCACCGATTGACCCAGTGATTCTTGATTTTTTCCATCAATACCGAGTGACACTCGGTCAGATCTATCCTTCTTTTTGGAGGATCGTATATATGATTCGCCATATTTCTAACATGGTAGAGGGAATGACTTTCACCCTCGACCATTTGATCAGATTATACATCCCTCAACTCTTCTATAGGGGCCTAATTAAACTGCACCGTCGATCCGCCAAGGTGTTCCTCTCCTGCATCGACGAGGATAGAGATCGGGGATGGATGAGCCGATTTGTTAGAATCAGAACTTCGGACATCATCCCTGCTGATAGAATGTCGTTCCTAGAGGAATGGAATATGAAATGTAAGTACCCTTGAATTGAGTATGTTTTGACATCTCTTTTTCTTTTGACTGATTTTCTTCTAGTTGTGCAGCCACTGTTTGGTTTCTCGGTGAGGTTCAGGACCTCCCAGGGTAGATCAAACTTTTAGACTCCGCTTTCCCATACAAAAAATGTGTATGGCATTAGCTGGATAAAACACGGTGGCAGGCTAAGAACCATGGTATGCTCTTGTTGTTACTATTTTCTCATTCTTTGTAAGTGCTTTCGACGGTGGTGTTTTTTATATAACACGCTTGTGTAGGACTTGGTGAAGGTGTGTTGATAAGGCCGCTCCTTCCTGGCGAGGAAGAGGCGAGGAAGACCACCAAGGACAGGAAAAGGAAGAAGCATACCTCGGTGGAGTCTCCAAAATCAAAAAGGGCAAAGACTCGGAAGCCCAAGACCGATGCCACGATCTTATCCTCGACGGCCACTGAGAGCCTGAGGGCCGAGGAAGAGAGTGATGATACCTGCCTTTTGGTACAAATGGCAAGGCGAAGCGCTGATGCTTCAAAAGTTGTTGGGCGGTCGTCTGCTGAGTTGGAGGCGGCCAATGCGGACCCTCTCTGTCTTGAGGAGGCCCTCGAGGAGGGTTCTGATGCAATCACCGAGACGCTTGTCGGACATGGCACAATCTGTGTTGATGAGCTCGGAGGGCTTGATACTGGAGCTTTTCGGGGTCGGGAAGAAGCCTCGATGGAGGCTGATATTGCTGGTGGACTTCACTCGGGCCCGTCATTTTCTCTAGGGGAGATACGAGATGCCCAAGCCAAGAATCTTCCTTGTTTGGATACCTCTTGTGGAGAGGATGATGTGTTAAGAGACTATTTTGAAGGGGTAGAGGAGGAGACCGATGTTGATGCCCACTGTTTCCCTCGAGGAGGCCGAGAGGCTCCAAAAGCAGGCGATATTCTAGAAATAATATGTTCTTCAACTTTCTATTCTTGCTTTTTAATGTTCTTCCTCTGTGTTGTAGGTCAAGAAGCTGTATGACCAAGCCTTCTCCAAGATGCAAGATGAGTTGACTCATCGTGAAGGGGAGCTTGAGAAGCTCATGTTGGAGTCTGTCAAGATAGAACCTCTGCGTGCCAGCAAAGAGAAGGAATTAATCAACCTCCGGGCAGGCTCGGAGAGAGCGCTTCGAGAGAAGGCCGACTTTCTCGAGCAGGTATTCTGGTATTCGCAACTTTATCTGTAATTGCAATACTTGGCGTTAATCGAATTATTTTCTGAACTTTTCAGATTAGGCAGAAGGATGCCCTGGTGGAGTAGCTGCGAGAGGATGTTGCGGCTAAGGATGCCGAAATCCTCGAGCTGGCTCGGCTGAATGATGCCACGACTTCGGAGAAGGACGCGCTTCTGGGGAAGCTATTGTCGATTCAAGAACTTCTTCGAGGTGCTCAGGAAGAGGCTGTTTCACTATCTGCGGCCAGGTCCGAGGCCGATGAGTTTATCTCCTCATACAAGAGGGATGCTACTGCTGCGAATGACCAGGCCAGGGAGATATCCATGAGGGCCGAGCTAAAAATTGCTCAGGCAGTTGCTCATGCCCGCATACAAGCCAGGAGGCAAGCCTTCGAGGAGGTGAGCGCTAAGGGCGTCGATCTCTCTGCTGAGATCGAAGAAGCCAGGGCCCTAGAGGAAGAATCAGAAATGCCGACCATGTCAGACGAGGAATCTGATAGCGGCTCGGACAAAAACGAAGGCGAAGAGTAGATTCTCCTTCTTTTTTGCTTTTTTCCTTTTCTATACATCGGACCTTCGGGGGAATTTGTGTAGAAACACCTTTGTAAATGCGTCTTTCGAAAAAAAATATCTTTTTCTTAGATATCTCCCAAACTTTGTCCTGCAATTCCTACGCAAAAATTAACTTTCATGCTTCGATTCTTAGCCCTTTGAAACTAGTACTTTCAATAGTATATCCCCTCGAGATCGGTCACCTTCTCGAGGTTAGGTCGTCATGGGAGCTTCGATCCCTCGAATTCTGTGTGACAGTGTCATTTATGTGACATGACCGTGAAGTAACCGAGATGGCCCCACCTGTATGCTTCCCCAAATGTTATGACAACTTTGTCAGGTTTAAATGGCTTTAACAGTAGTTGGATAACCACCGCTTGCTCTATATATATTTTTGCCTTCTCTTCATTCTAAGTCTTGCATCTTCGCAAAACTTAGCTTCCCTTTCAACATTTTCTTCCCTTTCTCATCTTTGCGAAACTGTTTTCATTTCTTCTCCTTTTCTTGAGTAGTTATGGTTGTCGTGCCCGAATCTGTTCACCAAGAAGAGGAAAACCTTTCATCTACATCTTGCCCGACCGGTGGTACACCGCCGATGTATGGTGAGTTCACCTCGAGCTACTTTGCTTTGAAGAAAGATTTTGCACTAGAGAAACCTTTCGACGCCCCGGGCCATCGAGAGCATGCGTCGAGGTTCATCCGATCGATAGAAGAAAACCACCTCGAGGCCGTAAGGAGAGACTACGGCTGGGGAGAAAATGTGATGTTGTAACCCTTTTTTGTCCTTTTCCTTTTTCTCTTCTCTTTTTGTTTGTTCTTCTCTAGTGATACCTTCTCCAGAAGAGAACATCATGAACTATATGGAGGGATTCTTGACTGTGTATACGTACGCGTTCACATTGGACCCCCTCGACCGTATTGTGCTCGAGTTCTGCAAGAGGTAGCGAGTCACCCTGGATCAAATTCATCCCTCCTTTTGGCAGATAGTGCTGATGACGAGGTATTTCACCGAAAAGGCTGGGCTCGAGTTTACCCTTAGCCACTTTATTAGACTATATCGACCTCAGCATTGTCGGGGCCTGATTGCGTTACGACGCTAATCCACGAGGACATTTATTACCAGTGAAGACGAGGTCTGGAACCGAGGATGGATGAGTCGGTTTGTCTGAGTGAGGATCACCGATATTATTCCTGCAGAGATTCTGCCGTTTCCTGAGAAGTGGATCTTCAAACGTAAGCTACGTCGTACCTTAGTGGACTTTGCTTTGGTTGATCTATAAGAATGTTTCTTTCTTTTTCTCCGCGGTTCCGTGGATGCTGGAAGAGATCCCTGATCTTGCGGACTGGACTCGGAAGCTAGAAGCTTCGTCGACCTATGATGAACGCAAGTGGCGAGATCTGTCGAAGGGCATATGGGAAGCAAAGCACCATGGTATGAGCCATGCGATTGCCCTTTCGAGAATGTTTCCTTTTATGTGTACTAACTTCACTACCACAGGTGTTGCTGGATTCTCAAGGGTGAGACCGTTCCCCTTCAAGGAGAGGGAAGGGTTGTCGGCTTCAGAGTCGAAGGAGGATAATAAGTGGAAACGGTCCTTGATGGATGAGGACATTCTCACTGAGGCGGGGCCTACCCAGAGAAATAGAGGAGATGCCGCCATTAAAGAGGGTTTCATATCCGTTGGTTATTCCGAGGATATCATCTCTCCTCGGGGGGGATGGTTCTTCGTCTACGGCTCGAGCCAAGGGGCCTCCCGAGGTTGCCGATTTTGTTAGGCTTGAGACCTCTAGTTTTGAGGGAGAGGTTCCTCGAGAGGGAAGGAGTAAGAGTCCTCTACCATCATGTGTTTCTATTCTTGAAGGTACTTTGAGGGATGCTCGGGGCCAGGGGCCGCCCGAACCAAGTGGGGTCTCGAGTGGTCATGCCCCTATCGAGAGCGGTCCAACTGGGGCCGATGGGGCCAGGCCAGTAGAAGCACACTCAACTTTCGAGGAGGCTCAACGGCTTTGTTCCGAGGTGAGTTCTGTTCGTCCTTGTTGTCTTTTCAGCTATGAATCTTCGCTCTTTTAACTGTAGCTTTTCTTTACGTAGGTTTTTGACAAGCTCAAGTTTGAGCTGCTTCGTTGTGAGACCAGGTTGCGGGGAGCTTTGGGCAAGGAAAAGTATCTTAAACTTCTTTGCAATAAGAAGACGAAATAGTTGATACATCTTCGAACGGGGATGCATCAAAGTCGGAACTATGAAGACCATCTCGAGCGTCATGTAACCCTTATCCTGAAAGAGTGCATGCTTCTTTTCCCGCTTTTGGAAACTAATGTTTTGGTGCTTCAGCTGTAGAGAAAAATGGAAATGCTGGAACGCCTTTGGGGAGAGGTCGGGCAAGTGAATTCTGAATGCCATGCGTTGAAGGCGCAGATAGGCGTTCATGTTGCGGCCCAAAGGAATGCCTTGGCCAAGGCTTCTGCCCTCGAGGTGCAACTTTGCAACGCTCGAGAAAGTAGCTCGATTCAGACGAGCAGGATTGCTAAGCTCGAGACCAATATTTTGAATATGAAGGTTGAGGTCGAGGACGCCCGGGCTGAAGCTGAAGAAATTCGAGCGAAAGCCGATAAGAAAGGGGTCGTTTATTTGAAAGATGGTGCCAATGCTCGGGCTAAGCTGAGAGGAGCTTTTGACAGAGAGAGGAGGGGCAATGAGTATGCTCAATGCAGGTCTCGGAGGGAAACCCTCGAAGAGATACATGATAGGGGCTTTTACCCCTCGTAAAAGATAAAACAGGCCGAGGCGGACGAGATCGACGCCAAATTTTTCCTTTCCTGCAGAGTTGATGCTGATATTTGAAGGCCGCCGTGGGAGCTGGTCTGAGGGGCCGTCGAGGGAGCTGGTCTGAGCGGCCGTCGAGAGAGCTGGTCCCGAGAGTGGACTAGATTTTATTCTTTGTTGTTTGCATAAGACTCTTGTGGGAGCGTTGTAAATATGTATTTGTAAAACACACACACACACACACATATATATATATATATGAAAGATTCTTTGGTTTCTTTGATTTGTTTGTCGATAGTTAGCCCGATGAGTTAGACATTGAGATGAAACCCTTGGGGTTATAAATTGTCCCCGCGGATTTTTAAGCCAGCGACTTGGGCTCTTACGAGTTAGGTCGGTACGACCTCTGGTGTAGCTGGCAACTTGGGATCTTATGCATTTGGCCTTTAGGCGCTTTAGTTAACCGTTTCGGGTTCTAACTCGAGCTCATCGGCCCTCGGTTTTTTAAATCGGCCCTGAGGCGCTTTGGATTGGTACGACCTGTAGCTGGCGACTTGGTCTCTTACGTGTTATGTTGGTACGACCTTCGGTGTAGGTGGCAACTTGGGCTCTTACGCATTTGGCCCTGAGTCGCTTTACTTAACTGTTTTGGGCTTAGTCTCCGAGTCGGGTTTCGACTCGAGCTCAATGGCCCTTAGGTTTTCAAATCGGCCTTGAGGCACTTTGGGTCGGTACGACCTGTAGCTGGCGACCCGAGCTCTTACGCGTTAAGTTGGTATGACCTTCAGTGTAGCTGGCGACTTGGGCTCTTACGCATTTGGCCCTGAGGCGCTTGAGTTAACCGTTTCGGGCTTAGTCTCTGAGTCGGGTTCCGACTTAAGCTCAATGGCCCTCAGGTTTTCAAATCGGCCCTGAGGCGCTTTGGGTCGGTACGACCTGAAGTTGGCAACTTGGGCTCTTACGTGTTAGGTTGGTACGACCTTCGGTGTAGCTGGAGACTTGGTCTCTTACGCACTTGGCCCTGAGGTGGTTTACTTAACCATTTCAGGCTTAGTCTCTGAGTCGGATTTCGACTCGAGCTCAACGGACCTCATGTTTTCAAATCGGACCTGAGGCGCTTTTGGTCGGTATGACCTATAGCTGGCGACTTGGGATTTTACGCATTAGGTCGGTAAGACTAGCTAGTTACTTGGGCTCTTACGTTTTAGATCGGTATGACCTTTGATGTTGCTGGCGACTTGGGCTCTTACGCTTTAGGTCGGTACTACCTTTACCCGGTTCTTTTCAAAGTTTTTTCGAAATTGGAGGCCTGTGATTTTATGGCAACAGACAGACGTCTCCGAGTCGCGTTAGTTTTGCCGGAGCCTTATGACAGTGGTCATTGCATTCGGTCGTAGCCTTTTAGTCCCCGAGTGAGATAACCACGACGTCTATATCGAGGGTATACCTTTTAGGGGTCTTACAAGTTCGATATATATCCTTGAATTTGATATTGGGATTATGCCTTTTTAAGGTCTTAGTAATTTTTACATGACTTGCTTGAGGTCTTATAGTTTTGATGTTTCCTCATGGAGGGCTTACGAGATTGAAGTTGCCAACCTTGAGGTCTTACGGCTAAGAGTCGACTGTCGAGGACAGTCCCTGATTCAGAGTTAATATTTCCTCATGGAGGGCTTATGTTATTGGTATTGCCTCGTGGAGGGCTTATGAGTTCGAAGTCGCCGGCCCTGAGGTCTTACGGCTTCGAGTTAGATAGTTTGATGAGCCGACAGTCAAGGACAGTCCCTGAGTCGGAGTTGATATTGCCTCATAAAGGGCTTATATTATTGATATTGCCTGATGGAGGGCTTACGATCTCGAAGTTGTCAGCCCTGAGGTATTATGGCTTCGAGTTTTTGGTGACTCGATGGAGTGGCTGTCGAGGAAAGTTCCCGAGTGGTCAGTAAATTTCTGGCCCTGAGGCCGTTTCTTAGGGAAAATAGCAAACTTCTTTGATGCACAAAGTGTTTTGATGATAAGATATTCTTCTCCGATTACTTGGTACAAGTATACATGTTTCAGCATCCAGGGTTCGATTATTCTACATGGACACGGTTCATTCGACCATTTGGTCCTGTACATTTTTCTCCTGTCGAGACCCTCTTTGGCATATTTTAGTGATCTCCCGGGGGGATGCCCCTCAGTATTTGAGGTTGATCGAAGAGAAGCCTTGAATACTTGGTGAATTCTCCTTAGGTAGCATATGGGTGTTGCCTCGTTAAAAACCTCGTCGGTGAAACCCATTTGGGATAAAATCCGACCTGAGGGAAAAAGAGCGCAACGTCTGCTTTAAAACCTAAGGCCTTCGAGCTGGAGGGTGCTTTGGTTCCTTTCAATTGAATACCTGCACATAGGTTAGTGTAAAGAGTGAAGGAAAGAGGGAGAGGATTGTACCTTAGATGTGGTGGCATTCAAGCCTCGATATGCTTTGGTTATTGGTTCCGAGGACGCGACACGGTCCTTTATTCGTTCCTACGAGGATGTAGTTTGTGATTGTTACTCGACTGCTTGCATGTTTTCTGGCTTCATCGATGTAGAAGGTATCGGTGCCACATTGTGTACTGCGAACATTTATTTTGATGCGTGTTTCTCTCCGTATACTATTTTTACTCCATCCTTCGTAGGAAATTTCATCATTTGATGAAGGGTTGATGGCACCGCCCTCATATTGTGAATCCACGGTCTTCCGAGTAGTGCATTGTATCTCATGTCACCTTCGATGACATGAAACTTGGTACCTTGAATTGTATCGGCTACGTTGAATGGGAGGATGATTTCCCCTTTCGCTGTCTTGCTTGCTGTCACACCTCCTTTTTCCGACAAGGGTAGGATATGGGAGTTTTCCCAATTTAAGTGACATTATTCGGATTTGGGATTTATTTATTAGTTTCAGAGTCGCCACCCGGATTTTTACGGTGTTCTGGGACACCATTTATTTATTGAAATCCCAAACCGAGGAAATTTTGACTCTGTTTAAAATGTCTGCGACCAGAAATCTGAGTAAGGAATTCTGTTAACCCGGGAGAAGGTGTTAGGCACTCCCGAATTCCGTGGTTCTAGCACGGTCGCTTAACTATTATTATTTGGCCTAAATTGTCTGATTATTTACATATTTTTTGCCAATTGTGCTTTTAGCCTTTTTCACTTTTTAATCGTTTTTATGGATTTATCTTGGAACAAGTCACGACGGAGTGCACTTGTTCGTCTTTTGGACACATTATAACTACGCCACATGAAATGCACCCGTAATTACAACATGTGATTTTTATTATAATTTGAAGTTGAAGACGGGGACATGAGTTGTCGCGCCCGAGTGTAGATTAAGTAGTCAAGACTATGATCGTGACGGCTTTATAATGCCTATTTGAGGCGCTGTATGATTATTCTTTAGATTTTTCTATTCTTGAAATAATATTTTGGTTTTTTTTTTTTTTTGAAAAAATTAATTAGGACGTTTATAGATTTATCTTAGACAAGTTACGATGGCGTACACTTGTTTATCTTTGGACACATTGCAAACACGTTACAAGAAATGCACCTGTGATTGCTATGTGCAATTTTATTTATTATTTGGAGTGTAGGGTCGGGGGCATGAGTTGCCACTCCCGAGCGTGTATTATTGTGATTTTTGAATAGTATTTGATTCTTGACCGAATTTTCCCAAAACTAAAGGTATCATTCTACCTAGAGGATTGCCTAAAATGATATTAATTAGCCTAAAGGACAGCATATTTTGGGCTATGGCCACATTTAGCCCTAAATTATTTCAAATCTTTTTGGCCAATCCTACTTCGGCTATTGAACAAAAAGGGATTTGTGTAATTTGAACTAAACACTACTGGATACAGGTATGAACAGAAACATTGTAGTCTGAATGATAATTGGGAGAAAATTTGCACATTTAAGGTTGCTTTCCAGTTATCAGAGAGACATTGTTTAGAAAATCTTACTCATATGGATCAAGGATTCACTAGATTAAGCACAAGTAAATCGCGAGGTATTTAAGGGCACAAGTTATTAAAAGAATGAAATTTAAAGTTTTAGACAGATTAGTCTTAAACCCAAGATCATGCAAATTCTAAATGCTTTCGAATTTATAATCTAGAATTTCTTTGTGGTTTCTTTTAAATGAAGGATATAGTGTGAACATGCTTTATCAGTTCAGACTTGGTCGTTTAAGACATAGATTACTATAATCGAAATTCATTCGTAGAAATATGCATACATTGATTTCAAAGAATTTATAAGATACGAGATGAATTGAGAGCAATTAAATAATTCTGACTCATATTGAAGGTCACTAAAATCAGAAATAGTTGTTTCCAAATCAATAAGTGTTTGTAAAGTCCTATGCATGCTAATTTTGAACATACACTCCATTTTTAACTACTGTCATCATGCTACTTTTCGAAACAGGGATTGGATTATAAATTTACTAACAACCTACTTTTCAGAGAAAAGAACAAATACGAATAGTAAGAAGAATTTAAATATATACAGTCCAGTCATTAATTACAATGATTCTGAAAATGAATATAATTAATTACAACTTCGACTGCTACTGTCANTACTCACTAGTTACCTAAGCTTAGGTTGATTTTACTGTTAGGTACTAATTCTGGTTTTACTGACTTGTTAATCAGTCAACTTAGCCTTTCAATCTTAGGTTCACTGTTTAATTCAATCTAAATGTGATTAGTTCTTTTATTAACTTAACCAAATCAGCTCCCCAATTTATTTTTTACTTAATCAAATGATCTTCCAGAAATGGCAAACACTGGGAGACATAGACTTGACAATCAGAGATGGATTAAGAAGTCAAATGAGTCCAACGTAATCGAAAGGGAAACATAATTGATTGATGATTAATAACTAAATTATTGTCAATGGCTAAAGAACTTATCAGATAGGACAGCTAACCCTAACAAACAGTTTTCAATCCAAAATGTTAATTAACCAACCTG